>JAJOOR010086477.1:0-17044 GCA_036250505.1 Solanum acaule | reverse complement strand
AATCCTCCCAAACTCAAGAACATAGTCACCCATTAACTCCTGTAATACTTTGTTTCTTGCTCTCCTACACACTGTTCTTCCAACATATAAATCCAATTCTTTTTTAATAAGTCCTTGAAACTAAAAGATTCTAATGTCAGGTTGTTCCTTTATCCTTTCACAGTAGTGACTAGATAAGAACTTGCTATTACAAAGCTTGTTCCTATTAGTAGGATCACATTTGTGAACTGGATTGTATGTCTTTACAACAAAATTATCTATCCTAGAATCAAAGCTAGCAAATAAAACCCAAGGACAACCAACTGTACACCTAACCCTTACCCTTGTTGGTTCATTAATATACATTTCAAATGCAACATGTTCAGCAACATCATATTTGGTAACAGCAGATCTAAACTCATTAACACTTTCAAATACAAGACCCAATTCCCACACTACTTTCTGAGAAGATGCATCAAATACAACTCTATTCACCTTCTTTCTCCTTCTTGGCTTAACTCTCTCTCTCTTTGTTGAACCTCTTCTTCATCATCACTGAAAGCATCTGGATCTCTTTCAAAACTGGCAACTTCATCTGAGGGATAATAAGGCTCATCACCAGCTAACTTGCCTTCTAAGTTGTTTCTATTACCACCTGTAGATTCATCATACCCAACATCTGGCCCTTTTTTTCTGTTCCTAACTTGACATGATCAAGAAATGGAGCTCTTTCTCCCCTTTTCCTTCTCTTTCTTTTACTACTTTCCTCCCTAAAACTTCTTAGTTTATCATCTACATCACTCCCATTAAATTCCCCCCCCCCCCCATTCAATGATTCTCTATCTGAATCTTGTTCATTAGAATGATGGACAGGGTCAGGAATTGGATCAGAGGAAGGATGAACATGGTCAAGAGTTGGATCAGTAGAAGGATGGATAGGGGTTGGAGTTTGATGAGTAGGAGGAGGAGTATTTGGAGTAGTGAAATAGTGTACATGAAAAGATGTACTTGAATTGACAGGGGCAGGGGCATAAGCAGGGGCAGGGTTTGAGGCAAGGTTTGAGGCATTTTCTTGGGCCTCATGTGTTGGTTCTAATTCAGCATCAAAAGATGCATTAGGCTCACTGTTTTGAGATGCTCCCTCACCTACTCCACTTTCCCCATATTCCAATAAAGGTGGGACCAAAACTGGATCAGCAACAAAGTGACACACAAAACAGTCCAAAATATCTCCATGACTCAAACACTCAGCAATTAAAGTAGTATCATAGTCAAATTTGATTTCTAACATAGCAGTACTTCTAGGAAGTTTCACATACAACACACATTGTCCAGGTTCATACCCCAACTCTTTCAGACAATCCCTCAATTCAAAATAAGATAACCTATCTATATTAACATCTAAAAACTCATAAACTCCTCCACCATGATATGGTTTCCCCTTGTACTCCTTTTTTCCAATCTTAATAACACCACCGTGGTAAAATCTCAAAGTAATCAATTCAAAAGACATTTTAACCTGAAAATAATGTTATCAGTTAACCCTCAACAACAACGACCAAACATATACAACAACAAAATTCATACAACAACAACGGGGAATCATGTGAATGAAAGACGACATACAGTAAACTTGAAAAAAAAATAAAGACGAAATAACCCTAAGCTAAAAAGTATGAACTATGAAGTAACCCTAGAAATGTTTGACTAACCTTTCAAATATGGAGACGACAACAAATTATGAACGATGAATGCCTCGATTGTACCCACCAAACCCTAGTAACCACCGATTTGCTTCCACCAAACGATGAACGCCTCGATCGACAATGTTCTTCAAATATAACTACAAGGATGCTTCAAAAACACCACAAAATCGAAGAAATCTTTAGCTAAAATTAGGATTTACAGATGAATTTTTTCGATTAGGTTTTGGTGTTCTTAGAGAAAGGAAACGGGTGGGTGAAATAAATGGACTAGGGTAAAATAAAATGGATTTGGGTGAAAAGAATCGGGTTTGGTGAAAAGAAACGGGTTTGGGTCAAATGAATCGGATTGGGGTCTTTTATTACGTGGCTTAACTAGGAGGCGAGTGGCTTTCACTCTAGGCATAATGTCCTGGGTTGGGTGACGGAAGGGGGAAATAAATATACTTTTATGTACTTAAGGTGTGTAATAGGTCACCCCATTAGTTAAAGTGTGTAAATGACTTTTGGGTATATGTTTAGGGGGGAATTTATGCCTTTTGCCGTGTAAATTTTTTTAATACCATGTGGTCATAGATAACATGTGATGGTAACAAGAGAAGCTTGATGGTGTTTGCCACATACTCAATTTGTTCCATTTAAAAAAGAATGACGATTATTTTTCTTTTAATAATTTTTTAATTTTAATTTTTTCACATGACATGTTAACACCATAATATTAAAAAATATTTTAATATATTTAACATATCTTTAATTTTAAATTACAAATCTAATAATTCTTTTATACTTTTTAAATTTCATATCAAATTAAAATTATAAATTAAGCAAATTGAAACCGAAAAGAGGAGTATAAAATAATAGTAATTGCAGAGAGTGTTTTAGTTCCCTTTTTTTTCCCTTTCCTTTCCACTATGCTTGGGAATCGAACCAATCTGCAAAAAGATTCCAAAATGAGTACAATTATATCTGTATATAATTAAGCAATGTGGTAGGTATGACTAAGGATTTCAAAACCTGAAAAGTGGAGGTAGGTAACGTTACAAATTTCAAACACTTCGATTAAATAAAAAATGATAAATTTATAAAAGTACAATTATTTAGGTTACGATGCAAAAATATAACTCAAAATTTACGTAATAAGATTGGAAATGTTTTTAAGGTTGTCATAGTTTGAGGATGAAACAAATAATTCACATCGAGCTTAGGAATATTTTCAATACTTCTCTCAAAGAAGAAACAAAATAAATATACGTGTTTGCCACAAATTTTAAAGGTGACAGAAAATAAATTACAATCACAAATAATATAGGAAGAAATTGACCTCCGGAGGTCGGTATTCCCTGAAATACCAACCTAATACCGACTTCCTAGCTTAGGTCGAAAAAATCTTGGTCGCTATTCAATACCGACCTCTGGAGGTCGTTATTTACTGACCTCTCGAGGTCAGTTTTTATTCTAAGTCGGAAAATTCATTATTTTATTTTCCGACTTCCTGAGGTCACTTTTATATATTTGTTTATTTTTTATTTTTATTATTTCCGACTTCCTGAGGTCAGAATATTTATTTCTCATATTTTGGAATACCGACATCCGGATGACGGTATTTGTTAAGTTTTTGATTTTTAATTTTTAATATTTTTGACCTCTGGAAGTCCATATATTTTAATTTTATTTTTTCTTAATTTTTAAATTCTGACCTCTAGAGGTCGATATTTTTTATTCTTTATTTTATTTATTTCGGAGATTCTGACCTCCACAGGTCGGTATTTTTATTTTTTATTTTTTAAATTCTGACATCTGGAGGTCGATATTCTTATTTTTTATTTTTGAGATTTTGACCTCTGAAGGTCAATATTTTTTTTTTGAAATTTTGACCTCCGAAGGTCGATTTTCTGCTACAAAACTGGCCACAAATTGCTGCAATTTTAGTTGCCCACCTGCATATTTATACCAAAACTATCACGCCCCGAGCCTACACCCTGGGTGAGACTGGCACTCGAGAACCATTGCTGGCCCTAAGCAAACCCTTGGCCTGACTTACTTACTTAGTGGAAGACTTAACTCATGAAGAAAAATACTTTTAAAAGTAAACTGAACTGCTCAATAAAACTTAGAATGTATCAAGATAACATTCACCGGTCAATAGTGGCAACTCAAGTCTTAACCATTAAAACAGGAAATAGAAAACTCAAGAACTAACATTTGACTATCTATGAAGCCTCTAAAACAACTGAGATGGATGTCGAGACAAGACCCCCGATCATCCTAACAAATGAAATACTAAAAGTAATGATAATAAAGGAGTCCTCCGGAAAGTAAGGAGGCTCACCAACTGACTCTGAATGCTCAACTAGATCAACGATGCGCTGGATGCTGATCATGGTTACCTGTGTCTGCATCATAATAAGATGTAGGCCAAATGACATCAGTACATTGAATGTATGAGTATGCGAGGAGAATTCTAAAACAAGACATAAGCTTGAAAGGAACTGAAGAACTTACCTGGCTCAACTCAACTCAACTCAACTGAACTCATTTCAATATAAAGCAGTATAAAACAAGTGCAATATAAAGAAAACTGTTCAAAACATGTATGTCAACTCTGTGTATTTGGAAATACAATAATACTCTGTGTGTATGCAAATATACATTATAACTCTGAAATGTAAGTAAAAATACAAATAAACTGTGTATATAAGAATACAATTACTTCTGTGGGAGTTTCTCTAATCGACAACCATCACGTAAGAGCTATTGTGATGATACAACGTTTTGCCTCAAGCTGCCAGGGCCGTCTTATACCTTGCCGAGGGTATAGCTACTGAACTACTAAATGGATCCACTAGTCTATGCTATAAAGCACTAAGGAATCATCTAAAAAGTATGACCCTTTTCTACTCATGGTGGCTACATGGTTTATGGGGGCTGTGAGTTGTCTGAATTCTCCCCCATATCGGTGCTCAATACTACTCCCAAAATATAATACTAGCTCTTATGCTTAAAAACATACTTCTTTCTGTGATTTGAGATAATTGCTCAAAAACTTAGCTCAAAGGCTATCTTGGAAATCAAAGTTTCCTCTCTTGCTTCATTTAGAAAGCGATTACTCTTTTATGAAAACTAGCTCAAAGGCTTTTTGGAAATCAAGGTATCCTTTTCTTGTTTAAATATGAAAATATTTTAAACCCTTTGGGAATACATAGTCCCCATATACTTTTGAAGAAATGAACTACAATCTTTACTCTTTACTCTTTACTCTTTACTCAACTCAAAACTCAAGTCTTAAAACAAAGTTAAATCATTTGTAAAAGACTTTTGGAAGACTCTATGAACTTCTCTTGACTTGACTCTTAACTGATCCTTGAATTGAATTATGGATTCAAGGATTGAGATTTGTGATATGAAAGATCTCATGATGTTTAGGAGTGTTTTTAGATAGTTAAATATGATAAAAGATCAAGAAATCACTGTCTGGAAGCACGTCCGCGACGCGGAGATGCATTTAAATATTTGGTCGCGAAATAAAATTTGGGGCAGAATGGTCCGTGACTGCTCTGCGACGCAAAGGCACTTTTTGTGAACTGGGGCACCAGATTTTCCTGACTTTTTCCTTCTTCGTTTTCTAATCCCAATTCGTCTAAATTTGATTCTTTTTCTCAAATCCTCTTTAGATTTAGATACCCAGCAAATGTACCCAAGAACCTAACTCAAAACAACTCTAAAATCGACCTTAAACTCTCAAGAACTCCTCAATCTCATCACAAATTCAAGAACGAAAGCAATTCAAGAATACAACTCAAGAACATCAAAGTTTCAATCTTTTTAGGATGAAAATCATACTGAAATAAACATGCTTGGCGCGTGGGTGAGTGAACCCAACGCTGTGTGAACTCACATACCTCGTAGGGATCACCCCTTGACGAAATCCACAAGCGAAAATCCTTACGAATGATGATCTAGGCTCTTTTCTCCTTTCTTCTCTTCTTGCGTTCTTTCTCCAAAAACCCTAACTCTATTTCCAATTATGCAAACTGAACCAATTCAGTTTTGACACTTAATTAATTCACTAAAGACGAATTAAAACAATAGGGTATGGAAAAGACCAAAACACCCTTCTAAAATCCGGATTGGGCATTTCTTATTCGAACAGCCCAACTTCGAATGGGCATATCTCACTCATACGGACTTGGAATTGCGCAAAATCAGCGGCGTTGGAAGGATTATTGCAAGATATTTCCTACAATATCTGGAAACACACCTAAATCCTCCTGAGCTAGAATTTATGATCGTTTGAATTTGACCAAAAACTCAACTTTAACATACTAAAAAATTTCCAGATTTTTATAGTTTCCAAAAATGTCAATTTCCTCTTTTTTAAATTCCCTTTTTAGTTCTTTCTAGTTATCGGGTGTTACAATATCTCCCCCTTGGGAACATTCTTCCTCGAATGAGCTACTCTTAGTAGGCCAAGGGTGTAACATCTAACATTCAGCTCAAACATCCAACCAGCAATGCAAGTACAACATGCAATCTCATAAGTTAAAGAGTACTAAGAAAAGAATTAGTACCTTGGTTTGGAATTTCTCCGGATTCGAAGAGATGTGGATATCTTTTCTTCATATCCTCTTCCTCTTCCCAAGTAGCTTCCTCAACAAATTGATTCCTCCAAAGGACTTTGACTGATGTTACCTCTTTTGTTATCAACTTGCGAACTTGGCGATCTAAAATCTGAACAGGAATCTCCTCATAAGATAACCTATCCTTGATCCCAATATCTTCGGTTGGTAAGATCAACGAAGGATCGCCCATGCATTTCTTCAACATGGAGACGTGAAAAATCGGATGAACCACTGTTAACTCTTGTGGTAGCTCCAACTCATAAGCTACATTACCTACCCTTTTCGATATTCTGTAAAGGCCAATATACCGGGGACTAAGCTTTCCGTTCTTACCAAATCTCATGACACCCTTCATGGGTGAAACTTTCAAATATACCCAATCATCCACTTCAAACTCTAATTCCCTTCTCCTAACATCAGTGTAGGATTTCTGATGACTCTGTGTCGTTTTCAACCTCTCTTGAGTCACTTTCACCTTATCCATAGCTTGATGAACTAAATCTGGTCCTATCAACCCTTTTTCATCAACTTCAAACTATCCAATAGGAGATCTGCATCTTTTCCCATAAAGAGCTTCAAAAGGAGCCATTTGGATGCTACAGTGGTAACTATTATTGTAAGAGAACTCGATGAGAGGTAGGTGATCATCTCAATTACCTTTGAAATCAATCACACAGGCCCTCAACATATCCTCTAAGGTCGGAATAGTGCGCTCTGCTTGCCTATTTGTCTGAGGATGAAAGACAGTACATAAGTTCACCTTTGAACCCAAGCCTTTTTAGAATGACTTCCAAAACTGGGCAGTAAATTGTGCACCTCTGTATGATATAATCGAAACAGGGACTCCATGAAGTCTTACCACCTCTTGAATATATAACCTGGCATAGTCCTCTGCTCTATGGGCAGTCTTCACTGATAAAACGTGGGCTAATTTCGTCATTCTATCGACAATCACCCAAATAGAATCATGTTGTCTACGTAACCTTGGTAAACCTGTGATAAAGTCCATATTAATCATCTTCCACTTCCATTTTGGAAGTTCTATATTCTGAGCCATACCACCAGGCCTTTGATGCTCAACTTTAACTTGTTGGCAATTTGGACACTTAGCAACAAACTCTGCAATGCCCTTCTTCATGCTATTCCACCTATACACTTCTCTTAATTCACGATACATCTTTGTGGAGCCCGGATGAATGGAATATCTGGAGCTATGAGCTTTCTCCATGATCCTCTCTTGGAGTTCATCCGCCCTTGGCACACACAATCTACCTTGATATCTCAATACACCATCTCCCCCTTGTTCAAAAGCCATAACTTTCTGCTTATGAACATTTGCCTTTAATTCAAGCAAAATAGGATCTTGGTCTTGCTTCTCTTTTACTTCTGACACTAATGATGATTCATCCTCATTCATCACCACCACTCCTCATTCTGTGGAGTCCATTAGTCAGACTCTCAAGCGTGCAAGTCTATGCACATCTTTCGCTAACTCTCTCTTTTCTTCCTCAACATGGGCGGTACTACCCATAGACAACCTGCTTAAAGCATCAACAACAATATTAGCCTTACATGGGTGGTAAAGAATACTCATGTCATAATCCTTGAGTAATTCTAACCACCTTCTTTGTCTCAGATTAAGCTCTTTCTACATGAACACATATTGAAGACTCTTGTGATCAATGAATACATCAACATGAACACCATACAAATAATGACGCCATATTTTTAAAGCAAACACTACAGCAGCCAACTCTAAATCATAGGTTGGGTAATTCTTCTTATGAACTTTCAACTGTCTGGAGGCATAACCTATAACCTTGCCATTCTGCATTAACACACAACCCAAACCAACTCTAGACGCATCACAGTACACAACAAAACCTTGAGTACCTTCTGGTAAGGTCAAAACTAGGGCAGCAGTAAACCTCTTTTTCAATTCCTGAAAGTTTTTCTCACAAGCTCCAGACCATTGAAACTTCACTATTTTCTGAGTTAACTTGGTCAAAGGGAATGAAATGGATGAGAACCCATCTACAAACCTTCTATAATAGCCAGCCAAACACAATAAACTCCTAATATCTGTTGGAGATGTGGGTCTAGGTCAATTCTGCATTGCCTTAGTTTTCTGAGTATCAACTTTAATTCCCTCTCAAGACACAATGTGGCCTAAGAATGCCACAGACGCAAGCCAAAACTCACACTTGGAGAACTTGGCATACAACTCTCTATCTTTTAAAGTTTGGAGAACTATTCTGAGATGACTAACATGATCTTCTTCATTCCTTGAATAGATTAGTATGTCATCAATGAAGACGATAACAAACATATCTAAATAAGGTTTGAATACTCTATTCGTAAGGTCCATGAATGTTACAGGTGCATTGGTCAAACCAAAGGACATGACCAAAAACTCATAATGACCATAACTAGTTCTAAAAGCTGTCTTTCGAATATTACATCCCCTTAATCTTAACTGATGGTAGCCAGATCTGAGATCTATCTTAGAGAAACAGGTGGCACCCTGAAGTTGATCGAAAAGATCATAAATTCTCGAAAGAGGATACTTGTTCTTGATGGTAACCTTGTTCAACTGACGGTAATCTGTACACATCCTAAGGGAACCATCTTTCTTTCTCACAAATAAGTCCGGAGCACCCCAAGGTGAGACACTTGGTCGAATAAAGCCCTTATCAAGGAGATCTTTCAACTACTCTTTAATCTCTTTCAACTCTGCTGGTGCCATTCTGTATGGTGGAATAGATATAGAACGAGTATCTGGAAGAATGTCTATACCGAAGTCTATCTCTCTCTCAGGAGCGACTCCAGGAAGATTGTCTGGAAAGACTTCTGGAAACTCTCTTACTACTGAAACTGACTAAATAAGAGGTATCTCAACACTAGAGTCATTAACTCAGACTAAGTGATAGACACACCCCTTAGAAACTACCTTCCTTGCCTTAAGGTATGAAATGAAACGACCCTTAGGCACTGCTGAACTGCTTTTCCACTCTAAGACTGACTCATTTGGAAACTGAAACTTGACAACTCGAGTTCTACAATCAACTGAGGCATAACAAGCATGAAGCTAGCCCATACCAAGAATGACATCAAAATTTAGCATGTCTAACCCAATTAAATAAGCCATGGTACTCTTGTGATTGACAAAAATGGGACAATCACGATAGCCTCTCTCTGCTAGAATAGACTCATGAACAGGTGTAGAAACACTGAAGCATTCACTAAGTTGCTCAGGAATAACATCAAAATTCATCCCAACATATGGAGTTACAAATTATAAACTCGCCCCTGGGTCTAGTAACGCATAAACATTAGAGTTAAAGACTTGGATCATACCAGTGACAACATCTGGCGAATCCTCTTGCTCTTTGCGACTGGTGATAACATATAGGCAGTTTGATCCTCTGCCAGTACCGGAAGTAGCCCTTCTAGGTGCAACTTTGTCTGGTGGAGCAACTGAAGAAGACTGGGTTATATTGCCCCCATTACCATTACCCTGCTTGTTCTTTGGACACTTTCGCATGAAATTCCCATTCTGACCACACTTGAAACAACCAGTGGAGCCCTCACGACATGTACTTGAGTGGTTCCTACCACACTTAGCGCAGGCAGGAGGCTTACTACCCCCTTGCGCCACACTACCCTGGGAATATGCAGGCTTGGCTCTGAAATTCTAACTATTGTACTCACTTTTGTTCTTAGGTGCAGGTGCACTAGCAGAAGATGGAGCCTTCTATTTCTGTTGGAAGGATGACCGGTTGGCATTACTCTTCTGCTACCCGGACTCATTCCCTGTCTTAGCCCTCTTGTTCTTAAACTCCTCTCTATCCCTCAGCTTCTCTTCCTCAACCTGCTGCACATAGACCATCAACCTTGAGATATCCATGTCACCTATCAGCATTGCAACCCTACCTTCCTTACTCGACAGACGAGACAGCCCAACAACAAACAAGCTCATTTACTCCTCATGTCCGCAACCATCTCCGGAGCATAACGGGATAGTTGGGTGAACTTCAACCCATACTCATGAACACTTAGTGATTCTTGCTTAAGGGTAAGGAACTCTCGTAACTTAGCCTCTTTCAGTTCTCGGGGAAAGAAACTCCCCAAGAACGCCTCCTCAAAACAAGTCCAACTCGCAGGTGGTGCATCCTCAGCTCGATTCTTCTTTCATTTATCGAACCAAATCATAATGACACCTTCATTTAGTATGCAGCTAATTCCACCCTCTCAGTATCAGCAACACGCATGACATCAAATACCTTTTGCAGCTCCTCAATAAAGTTCTCTGGATCCTCAGCAGTGCTTGAAACAGTGAAACTTGGAGGGTTCATCCTCAAGAATTCATGAATCTTCAAATTGTCAGCTTTTTCTTGTCGAGCTCATCTTTGTTGCCCAACCTGATTAGTCATAACTTGAGTTAACATCCTAATTGTTTTCCTGAACTCAACATTAGTAACTTCTCCTTGAGGTTGCACTTCAGGTGCATTGGGTACCTCTTGTTCCTCAATATTACGCCTAGCAGGACGACCTCTGACAGCTCTTCGAGGAGGCATGATTATCTAAAAACACGTGCAAGGATGAATTAGAAGGAAACTTTTTAGAGATCAAACTCTAATGCACGAAATAAGTGTGAAAGAAGTGAGAAATTTTCCTAAGTGTTGTAGCCTCCTAATTATAGATATGGCGCGCTTCACACCGATAACTAGGACTCTACAGACACGACTTCATAGACTCACTAGGACTCTACAGACACGACTTCATAGATTCCCTAGGACTCTTGAACTCTGTGCTCTGACACCAAGTTTGTCATGCCCCGAGGCTATACCCTGGGAGGAACTGGCACTCGAGAACCATTGCTGGCCCCAAGTGAACCCTTGGCCTGGCTTACTTACTCAGCGGAAGACTTAACTCATGAAGAAAAATGCTTTTAAAAGTAAACTGAACTGCTCAATAAAACTTAGAATGTATGAAGATAGCATTCACTGGCCAATAGTGGCAACTCAAGTCTCAACCATTAAAATAGGAAATAGAAAACTCAAGAACTAACATATGCTTGTCTATGACGCCTCTAAAACAACTGAGATGGATGTCGGGACAAGACCCCCGATCATCCTAATAAATGAAATACTAAAAGCAAATGATAACAAAGAAGCCCTCTGAAAAGCAATGAGGCTCACCAACTGACTCTGAATGCTCAACTGGATCAACGATGCATTGGATGTTGATCCTGGTTACCTGTATCTGCATCATAATAAGATGCAAGCCAAATGACATTAGTACATTGAATGTACGAGTATGCGAGGAGAATTCTAAAACAAGACATAAGCTTGAAAATAACTGAAAAACTTACCCAGCTCAACTCAACTCAACTTAACTGAACTTATTTCAATATAAAGCAGTATAAAACAAGTGCAATATAAAGAAAAGATGTTTAAAACATGTATGTCAACTCTGTGTATTTGGAAATACAATAATACTCTGTGTGTATGCAAAGATACACTATAACTCTGAAATGTATGTAAAAATACAAATAAACTGTGTATATAAGAATATAATTACTTCTGTGGGAGTTTCTCTAACCGACAATCATCACGTAAGAGCTATTGTGATGATAGAGCATTTTGGCTCACGCTACCAAGGCCGTCTTATACCTTGCCGAGGGTATAAAACCTAAACTACTAAGTGGATCCACTAGCCTATGCTATAAAGCACTAAGGAATCATCTAAAAAGTATGACCCTTTTTCTACCCATGGTGGCTACATGGTTTATGGGGGCTGTGAGTTGTTTGAATTCTTCCCCATATCGGTGGTCAATACTACTCCAAAAATATAATACTAGCTCTTATATTCGAAAACATACTTATTTCTGTGATTTGAGATAATTGCTCAAAATCTTAGCTCAAAGGCTATCTTGGAAATCAAAGTTTCCTCTCTTGCTTCATTTAGAAAGCGATTACTCTTTTCTAAAAACTAGCTCAAAGGCTCTTTGGAAATCAAGGTATCCTTTTCTTGTTTAAATGTGAAAACATTTTAAACCCTTTGGGAATACAAAGTATCCATATACTTTTGAAGATGTGAACTTCAATCTTTACTCTTTACTCTTTACTCTTTACTCAACTCAAAACTCAAGTCTTAAAACAAAGTTAAATCATTTGTAAAAGATTTTTGGATGACTCTATGAACTTCTCTTGACTTGGCTCTTAACTGATCCTTTAATTGAATTATGGATTCAAGGATTTAGATTGTGATAGGAAAGATCTCATGATGTTTAAGAGTGTTTTTAGATAGTTAAACATGAGAAAAGATCAAGAAATCATTGTCTGAAAGCATAAATATTTGGTCACGAAATAAATTTTGAGGCAGATCGGTCCGTGACCGCTCCACGACGCGATGACACTTTTTGTGCAATGGGGGACCAAGTCCGTGACGGGGACTGGGCACCAGATTTACCCGGCTTTTTCCTTCTTTGTTTCCTAACCCCAATTCACCTAAATTCGATTCTTTTTCCCAAATCCTCTTTAGATTCAGATACCCAGCAAATGTACCCAAGAACCTAACTCAAAACAACTCTAAAATCGACCTTAAACTCTCAAGAACTCCTCAATCTCATCCTAAATTCAAGAACGAAAACAATTCAAGAATACAACTCAAGAACATCAAAGTCTCAATCTTTTAGGATGAAAATCATACTGAAATAAACATGCTTGGCGTGTGGGTGAACGAACCCAATGCTGTGTGAACTCACATACCTCATAGGGATCACCCCTTGACGAAATCCACAAGCAAAAATCCTTATGAACGATGATCTAGGCTCTTTTCTCCTTTCTTCTCTTCTTGCGTTCTTTCTCCAAAAACCCTAACTTTATTTCCAATTATGCAAACTGAACCAATTCAGTTTTGACCCTTAATTAATTCACTAAAGACGAATTAAAATAATAGGGTTTGGAAAAGACCAAAACACCTTTCTAAAATCCGGATTGGACCTTTTTTGTTCGAATATCCCAACTTCGAATGGGAATATCTCACTCATACGAACTCGGAATAGTGCAAACTTGGCGGCGTTGGAAAGATTATTCCAAGATATTTCCTATGATATCTGGAAACACACCTAACTTATCCTGATCTAGAAGTTATGGTCGTTTGAAGTTGATCAAAAACTCAACTTTAACATACTAAAAAATTTCTAGATTTTTATACTTTCCAAAAATGACTATTTCCTCTTTTTAAATTCCCTTTTTAGTTTCTTTCTAGTTACGGGGTGTTACAAAAACAACCCAAAGAATTCCAAATAAACTTCATCCAACCAAAACAACACAATATTTTTAACATATACATTAAACTATTTCAAAATAAACTTCATCCAACTTCAAAATAAACTAAAATACGATCAAACAATTCCAAAAATATAGAAGTATAAAATGTCAAATAGATACAACTACTCCTCATCACCCTCACTCTCCTTATCAGACTTTGTCAAATAGATACAACTACTCCTCATCACCCTCACTCTTCTTATCAAACTTATCATTCTCATCACTCTCCTTTATCAGCTTATCATTCTCATCACCCTCCTGATCAGATCCATCACTGCTAGCCGAACATGGAGGAAGAATATTTCCTGATTCAAAAAGAAAAGTTAGTTGGGACTGAAGCGATGCATACCTCTTGTTCTCTGCATCCTTTTCTGCGGCAACTCCTCCTCTCTCTTCCTCTCTCTTTCTTCTCTCTTCTTCTCTCTTTCTTCTCTCTGTCGGCTACAACATCAAGCTCGGCATTGAGATAAGCTATCTTAGCCTCCATTGCAAATATTGTCTTTTTATCCTTGCCATCGAAGCTTGAGGATGATGAACCACAATACCAAGACTTCTTCTTCTATTACGACTTTTCTGCATAGTCGTAGACTGAACCTCTAATCGGTTCACCTGCACTCTGTTTCCAAAGATTCTCATTTTCTTCTTGTGTAAATGGTCTGTCCTGACTCTCAAGAGGTAGAGTACTATGATATTCCTGAGATATTCGTATATACCTATCTTGAGATAGTGAGGTTGCATGGGGTGCCCCTCTCTATCATCTCAGACCGTGGTACCCAATTCACATCCAAGTTTTGGAGGAAATTACATGATGAATTGGGCAGACAACTCACTTTTAGTACAACCTTCCATCCACATACAGGGGAAGTTAGAGAGGACTATTCAAGTTTTAGAAGACATGTTAAGGGCATGTGTGATTGATTTTAGAAGGCATTGGGATAAGTTCCTACCTTTGTGTGAATTTTCCTATAATAAAAGTCATCACTCCAGCATAGATATGGCACCATTTGAGGCACTCTATGGGAGGGGATGTAGATCACCCATAGGATGGTTTGAGGCTGGGGATGTGAAACCTTTGGGGGTTGATTTAGTGAAGGATGCTCAAGATAAGCTAAGCTTTTAGCAGCCTAAAGTAGACAAAAGGAGTATGCGGATCATAAGATAAGAGACATGGCGTTTCAAACCAGTGAGAATTTTCTTTTTAAGGTATCACCCATGAAAGGGGTGATGAGATTTGGCAAGAAGGGAAAACTAAGTCCGCGATACATTGGTCCATTTGAGGTTCTTGAATGTGTGGGGCCGGTAGCGTATAGATTGGCGTTACCTCCTAATCTATCGGGTGTTCATCTGGTATTTCATGTGTCCATGTTGAAGAGATATCATGGTGATGGGGATTATATCATTAAATGAGACTCAATTGTGTTAGACAAATACCTCCAATATGAGGAGGAACCGATTGCAATTCTTGATCATGATGTGCGTAAGTTTAGGACCAAGGAGATTAAGTCTGTGAAAGTTCAATGGAAGCATCGTCCAATTGAGGAAGCTACTTGGGAAATCGAGAGGGACATGCGAGACAAGTATCCCCAATTGTTCATTGATTCAAGTACTACTTAATTCTTTCCTTAGCCTATTTTTCCTAAGTTTGTCACTCGGGGACGAGTGATGGGTAAATTTGTATATATTGTAACGATCGAATTCGTCGTTATAGAAAAGCCAACGGGGAAAATTTTGGGTCGGAAAACTTTTTCGTAGTAACTTGAGATTTGCCAATCTAGTCCAGATTTTGATGAAATCGGAGTCATTAAGGTGTAGAGAAATCTGGTAACAATCGGGTGAATTATTTATGATTTTGATTACATGAGTAGTTAGATAAGTCGTTAAGAAATCCGTACCACTTTACGGAATTTAATTTGGGTAAGTAGAACTCCCGAAATTGATCTTAGAGTGAACGATATTTTCTGAGTATCGTTGGTTAAAGGTGTGTTATGAAATGGGGTTCTTGGAACTATTAAAATAGCTCATTGTTTCTTGCAAGCCGCTTTGGCGGTGTCGCTGAAGCGAGGTGAGGGCCGCTGTGGCGGACCAGACGCGACTTAAAGTCGTGAATAAACCCCAAAACAACTTTATTCTGCACTTTTCGACCTTGAGAGCTAGGAGACGACCCTATACGAGTTCTTGACCATTTTTCACCATTTTTGAGGCTAAAGGTAATATTTTAACTCTCCAAATCAATTTTTCGATCTGTAGAACGTAATCTAATGGGTAATTAATGATGGGGGAGGGTTTTGATCTAGATTCTTTGGTGGAAATAGCTCTATTTTGGATGCTTGGGATCATGGGTATGATCTAGGGTTCATAGAATTGTTAGCGATTCGGGTAATTAGTGATTGTTTGTTGATTCCCGTGTTATTATGATTGTTTGTAGACCAAGAACAAGCAGAATGAATTCGGAAAGGGAAGGATCAAGTTTCTTAGGGTTTCAAGCTTGTTTCGAGGTAGGTGATGGTTGTGATTCTATGATTGTGTGATGTATGTTTGTTCTTGCTTCATTATGATACATGTATGTATATAAATGTTACATTATTGATCACACTTGTTGTAATGAGGTAGATGAATGATGGTTACCATGAAATCATGACTTAATTGCATGATTTTGAGGATATACTTGTGATTGTGATTGTGGTGTGTTGAATGGATCGGTTGCCACGTTCTGGCATAACTAACTTGGATCGGTTTCCACGTTCCGACATAACTAACTTAGATCGGTTGCCACGTTTCGTCATAATTATGAGATCGGTTGCCACGTGCCAGCATAATCATTAGATCGGGTACCAAGTTTCGGTATGCTAACTGTTTGGGTTTGGGTTCCATGAGAGGACCAATGACTTGTCATAATTGTGTATTTTGAGACATGTGTAGTTGTTCATTGTTCGTAAATATGGATGATATTGTATATGTTCGATATATGCATGTGATTATATTGTTGTTTGACTTATGTATGTTGCACTTAGTGGGATAGCCGCGTGATCCTACCAGTACACTGTGGTTGTGTACTGATACTGCACTTGCTTTTATTTTTGTTGAGTACAGGGCATCTTCAAGCGGCTACTGATAGACCTCGCTTAGGAGATCAGTGATTGTTCGAATTCAAGGGTGAGCCAATTCTTCCAGGCTGCCATGGGTTCTCTTTCATCTCTGTCCACCATTTTCGGAATTACACTATTTTCTAGTTAGTTATTAGTGCATTAGTTTGGGGTTATATCCCTTCTTGTTTAGACTTTTTAAACTTTAGATGTTTTGGTACATTGACTTTCAGGTTCTAGGCATTACTTCCGCAATGTTAGTTTATTATTGTTAGACTTTTGTTAGAGTTTATGAGAACTCTATTTATTTCCTTAGTATTTAA
>JAJOOR010086476.1:0-45161 GCA_036250505.1 Solanum acaule | reverse complement strand
TTTAAATGTGTGGATGTAAATAAGTTTTTTTTATTCCGCACTATTTTCATTATTGAATGCAATGAATGACTATGTGGCTCGTATAAGACCCCTTCGGGGTCGAATACGCCATGTTACGACTAGGGGGTACTCTCGGGTCGTGACAGTAAGTCCTTGGGACCGAATCGAAAACCAACTTCAAATCGCGGAGCGGAACCCAGTGTCACTGATGTAACTTGAGAAGTCGTAGTATCGGAGAAATAAGGATAACTATCATCGGACCAAACGTATTGCCTAGCTAAGGCCCAAACTATCATACTCAAGTCTGCTACAGTAGTCTATAGGAATCTAAGTCGGCTGAGCGATGTCAGAGAAAAACTAAGGCCTATTTGTTCCAAATCATGCATTTCTAAGGTAAGCCCTAGTCAAACCAAAAATAAGGCCCAACATGCTTCAAATTTACAGTAATCAAGCACACAAGTACTCCACATAGCAAAGAGGGTCAATTAATAACACATAGCATGCTCACAGTTACCCGATAATTCCCGAAATAGGGAAAAAACGTGATTTCTAAACACCTATGCATTATTCAATAACTACCGAACCAACATCCCAACTAATCAACATGCATTCACATTCTCGAGTTCAATCTAAGAGAGAGAAGTCGTAGCCTACCTGTAGGCCGATTACACGGTCTCTAAAATACCTTCTCCAGAGCTTTCCCATTCCGAACGGCCTCGAAATGCTTCCACCCTATCAAATATAGAATCACAACTTTATTACAGCTGTTTTGACAACAAAATCGCAGGAAACGAAGACGGACCAATTTCTGGGTCAAAACGGGGAAAGTGGGACCCGCGCTGAAAATTTTGAAATTAACCCCAAAAATAGGTCATAATCAGTTCCCTAAGCTCATGTCCCAAAATGGTGTTCGGGGCTCAGAAATATCACAATATCAACATCCAACTAAAACCCAGATTTTCTCAAGTACTAAAAATGGGACAGCAGCTGAAATCAATAAATTTACCAGAAATGGGAGGTCTACAATGAATTTTGACAATACCACGATGTTCTCCTCGAAATACCACTCAAAATAGCCACTGCAATCATCAAATTAGGACTTAAAATGAGGGAGAAATCAAGTCCCTTAAATATCCCACAAATTGAGTTCACAAAGTAGCCATGGCAGTGGGTGACAGCAAGAATTTACCTCAAACGAAGGTCCCAAAGTAGCTTCCGATCTCACCAGCACGTTCTCCTCTAAAAATCTCACAACCTAGCCGCTTGAATCACCCAATTTGGAGCTCTATAGCTCAAGATGTTCAACTTTGATTTAGAAGAAAAGCTGAAAATAGTTGTCTTATAGGCGAGGGTGCACCAGATACAAAGAACCAACACACCATCATATTATTTCCATTTTTGAAGTCTCCGATGGGATGTTCGGGATTCGTTCGGAGCCTCTGCGCACAAATGGACTATGCTAACCCACTAAATTTGACGTTTTGGACTCAATGGCATAATCAGAATTTCCATATGAGCTCATTTCGACTGAAAGTGGGTCCCACACCCAAATGCCATTTTTAGCCCAATTTCTCAATGGGACTCGAGATCAGACCGGAAGCCTCGCGAAGCGAACAAAAGGTCGTTACAGACCAAACTCAACATTCCAGAACTAACTGTACTAACAGAATTTTCATCTGAGTGCGTCTTCCAAGAATGTTGACCAAAGTCAACCTTAGGCAAAATTTTAAAGGCTAAAACGCCTAATGGTCCAAATTCTCACCGAAGTCCTCGATACTCATGCCAACCATGCTACTAGACTAATTTGGCCATTCCAGAGCTGATGGAACCGTCAAAATATCATTTTGAGGTTGTTTACCTATTGTTTTAACTAAAGCCAACCATTTAAGTTTCGAAAGATCCAAAACAAGGAAACGGGCATAAAACCCAAACGAACGACCTGACGACCTAACAGTCAGTGCCAGCAAGTCATAAATGACTTGGGGTTGCTATAAGAACACTCTAAATGATGAAAAGGAGTAATTAAGGCAAAAAAAAATTTGGAGGGTCATTACAATACTACTCCCAATAATATATACTCATGCTCATATGCTTAAAAACATAATTTTTTTCTTTGGTTTGAGATAATTGCTCAAACTACCCTCTTAAAAGAGGTAACTGATCTTGAAATACCTTCTGAGCTCATAACTCATTTAGAAATCTCAGTTTCTTATTTATCAATGTAAATATTGATACCTTTCGCAATCATAGTCCCCTTATACTCTTACTCAATTTGTACTTGAAAACTAATTCTGAAAACCAGATCAAAATCATATTTTAATATGATCATTAATGACTTGGGAATCATACTACAGAAATATTGATGGTATATCTAGATACCATACTGCTCATACATTGATGGCATACTCGATTTTCATACTAATCATGTTTTAGAAACTCTTTTCTCAAAACTCATCTTTACTTTCTCAAAACATAGTTTAAAAACTCAAGTGTTGGCTTTAAAAAGCTTTCCAAATTTATAACTCAAATCATAAAGTTCATGTGGAATTATGGACATTAACGACTCAACTCAAGGTTCTTAATAGTAATAAGGAACTTCAGTACTCAGAACTCAAGACTCAAGAACTCAAGGATTCAAGAACTTAAAACTTATAACAAACGATATTTCTCCTCTCAAAAATAATCAATTCATAGGGTTCATGCTGAAATATAGACATGAATGAATCAACTCAAGAATTTTGATGCATAACATATAGTAATTAAATAATTAGGAATAGAATTTCAAAAAGAAACATTAACTAAAGAACTCAAATAAACTTATCACAAGAATACTTAAATCTAGGAATAGAATCCTAGATTACTCTTTTACTGATTTGAAAGTAGATGTAGGTTCTGAGGATGAACTAGTTCAACTCTATGATAGCCTTACAAACCTGAAAGAACAAGGTTCTTTAAGAATCTTGAAGAATCTTAAAGAAAAACTTGATTAGAAACCTTGAAACTCTAGCTTGAAGAAGAAAAATCAAGAAAATCTTTTTTGAGATTCTTGAATTCGTTTCTTGAAATCTGTATGGCCAAGAATTATAATTTTCGTTAGTGATTCATCATTGTATGGAAGAATTTGAGCTGGAAAGAATGGAATTCTTGGAAAAATACTTACCTCGAAGAAGCATTTTGAAAAAGATTGAAAGAATCTTGAATGGAGTCTTCTACTTTGATTTTTCCTTAGCATTTAAGAGAGAAATGTATGATGAATTAAGAGATGAAAATCTGATTGTTTTGTGCCTTTAATTTGTCAAAAAATTCATTTAGGTTTTTCTTAGAGGTAAAAAGACAAAAACGACCCCTTTTAATGTTTTCCAGTCGGCTAATTCGTCACAACAATGTATCCGGTTACTAAAATGGTCATAACTTTTTACTCAAACCTCGGATTGTTGTGAAATTGGTGGCGTTGGAAAGATGATTCAAATACCCTTTATTTAATAGGTTAAAGGCCACATAAATCTTTATATTCTAAGATATATGGTTGTTTGAAGTTGACCCTAGTAGAATCGTACATCAAAATTTAATCGATAGGGAAACTTTCAACTCTACTACTTGTGCTACGAGTTTCTAGTGATCTTAATTGATATCCAAAATCATTCCCACGCTAAAGAATTTAAGTTTACACATATGGAAAATTTATGAATCACCCGATATGACCCTACAAGTAAATGAAGAATGGTTCTAGTCTTAACCTAGAAATTTTTCGGGTGTTCCAATGCATTTGCCTGGTGAGCAAATACTTGAAGATATTCAACGTTTAGTTGTTGGCCCATCAAAACAAGCAAAAAATATGAGAGGATATATATGTAATGGAGTTAGATGCTTAAAAAAATCTTGTGATGCCAAGAGAAAAACTCAAAAATAGTAGTATAATGGTAAAAGTTATCACCCAAAGTTATGCAAGTGCAAGAGATGAAAATCCCATATTAGCAGAAGTTTCTTTTTATGGGATCCTCACAGACATAATTTAGTTGTATTTACACCAAAAAGTTTAAGCACTAGGAACCTCTTGAAACTTTCACCAAGGTCTTACCTAGTCTTAAATTAACCTCCCGAAACCAGTGGAATCGATGGAAAATCAATGTGAGTGTCCAATCGACATAAAAATCTTAAGTGAAAACGACAACACTCCTAGACCAAATCCCGCATTCTGTAGTTCAGGATGTTGATTAAAGACACTTATAAGAACTTAAGATATTTAAATCTTTAAAACTTTCAAAAACCTAAACTTTTAAATCCCGCCACAAAACTAACCTCGCAAACTAATCAAATATAACTCAGGAAAACTAACGCAAGGGGTAAAATGGAAAATTTTAAAAAATGACCCTCAAGGTTATTACAAAGAAAAACAAGTGGAAAGTGTGTCGATACCACAACAACCTCAAAATTGGCCACAAAATGAAAAACAAGTCCAACATTATAATACCTCAAGAAATTATTCATATAATATAGAAAATCTTCCAGGTATTAATATCCATAATATAGTTTCTTCCTTTTGCACTACAAAGTAGTAGATAACTTATTTTTATAAATAATGAAATTTCCTCTTTTCTATCTTCAATTATTTACAAATTCTACTGAGAGCGAAGATAAATCTAACCGACCTAGGGGCCTAGTGCTATGATGCAGCCAGGATGGGGAAAGGATAGTGACATTTTACATATTGAATTGAATTATCTTGACCAACCTAGTGGGCAAGAAGATGTTGATTAAGTTCAAAACTCGATGCCCTAGCACGAAATTGCATTTTTGCTCCATTAAATCATTAGTATTGGAGGCTTTTGCCTGATCTCTACAAGAATAAGATATGGTCTGATAGAAAGGTACCTAGAAAAAGAATAAACAAAAATATAAAGATAATTATTATTTTTATAATAGTCTTATATAAATGTGTTATATGTTGTTGTTTGCACAAAAATACTAATGCAATTGAGGATATGAAACATATTTTTATGATGTCGATTGGATCTAAATGGAGAGAATGGAAGCATTAAACAAAAGGCAATGGTTATGACTCATAGACCAACGATGTTGAACGCTTAGCTAATTGTTAAAATAGGGTTGAACAAGATCAATGGTGTGCATTACTTCATTATTGGAGCTCAACTGATGCAAATGTATTCTCTCAACATCAAGCATCTTTGTAGTTGCCTTTTGACACGTCTTCATATGTTTCCCTTTAGTACACATCTTGTTAGCTGATTACATATGTGTTCATAATTTTTAGTCCCTTTAGAATAAATTCCTTTGTCATTCTTCTCATTATATTATTCTTTTTCTTTTAAAATATTTGTTCTTCTGTATGATGTTGGAAGGGAGTTGTCTATATTCTCTAATAGATAGATTTATATCTAACTTTATGGAAAAGTGTAAGAGGAACAAAGAAAGTTGGAAGCAGTTGACTATTCCACGCATATCAGCAAGAAAGATTTATTCTCAAATTATAGATAACGTATAACATAATCATTATCTACTTTCTACTATTATATACTACGCACATTTTTTAAAATATTTGTGTCAATCTTTTACAATTCAAACAGATGACAAAGGAGAAGGGTATAAAACTAACCAGTATAAATCTATACATCTACCTATCTATCTATACTACCTTAAAATCATGAACTCCAAACATGAATGTTGAATTACTATAATACCCTCAATTAAAAATACTCAATTTATTTTATTTATTTAATTATGTTATTTTAAAAATTGATACCTTTTCACAATAATGGATTGTGACATTTGCGATGAGTTGTGACTTTTCCAAAGGGTTGTGACTTTTCCAAATTGTTGTGACTTTATTGACGAGTTTTGACATTTCCACTAAGTTGTAACTTTTCCAAAGGATTGCGAGTTTTTCATAGGGTTGTGACTTTACCAAAGGCTTGTGCCTAATCCGATGAGTTTTGGCTTTTTCAAAGGGTTATATCTTTTCCAATGAACAAGGACTTTTTTGAAAGGTTTAGCTATAAATAGAGGGGTTTCCTCTCACTTTTAAACTACAATTTTTTAGGTTTTCTACTCTTCTTTTTCTTAAAAATCTCAACTGTTATTTGCAATACTTGATTAAGTTCGAAATCCAACGAAATTCGAGGTACCACATAAGAAAGAGTTAGCAAACAAATTGTAGCAAATCATTCATTAATTAATACTCTTTTAATTAACCTACATGTTTTATTTATTGAAAAAAGACTAATTTCATATGAATAGTCACAACAATTTCTACCTTCATGTTTCTTCAGTAATAAATCACAATCATTCACTCCTTATAAATTCTAGGGGATCTCTTTTCTGTGACAATTTGAGATTAGTTAAAATTTTCATAAATGATTCATCCCCAATCCATTGATATGTTTCGCCGAAGTTCTTAGCATTGGAATTTTGGTACTGAGTTTCTATTAAAGAAAGAAAGAAGAGAATAAAGAAATATACAATTATCTATGAACTTTGCCTAACACAGAAATCTTCTATATACAGTGTGCGAGAATTTTCATTTATTTTTCTTATTTTGTTTTTTGAATAATTTCTTTGTGTTTTCATTCGAGCGAGAATTTAAATACACACATTGTGGATTATTTTTTCTAATAAAATAAATAGATAAGATGTGGAGAGACAATAATAATAAACAAATAAAAAAAGGCTCATGATTGGGGTAAGATATTTCTTTTTTGTAATTCTATTTCTTATTCTTTTTGCCTCAAATGAAGGAGTTTCTTCCAAATTTTGCTAAAACATTGGGCATCAACGTAATCCATTGAATTAGTAGTTTTGATGTTAAGTCTACTATTTCAAAAATAGATTTCACTTATACTTATAATATGATAATATAACCGTGAAATTAATTATTTTTAATAGATATGTAAGTAAAAATGAACGGAAAAAGTAATGTGTTGGTGGCAAGAGATTTCAATCAGATGAAACACTAGGGTTAATATAGCATGAACATATATTTTCGCCTTCCTTCTTCATTGTCTATGCATTGATCCACATATTTTTACTTTCTTATATTTATGTTGAGTATGAATTTTTTTAAGTATGAATTTCCGGTTATTTTGTATTCATTTTGATCTAAGAAAATTTTATGTCACAAGATACACTCTTTGCTAGCTATATAAAAAAGATAAGAAAGTAGTGATTGATCATAAAATGATCTTAAATAAAATAAAAGATTCTATGAATAATTTATAACAGTATTGATATTCTCTATATAAGTACACCTTTTTTTTTGTAAAATTACATCTATATCATGGACTTACTCAAATATTAATTGAATAATAATATTTTATAAAATATATATCATGTTTAAAGATAAAACATTAAAATATTTATGATAATCGTCCTTAGTGTCATGCACATATTAAATTTCAAGTATTAATATCTAAGAGAATAATTGTACTTAAATAGTGTCTATCATTTACAGTCGTAACCTCAAGAGAAAGTTATTGTTGATCATTTTTTTATCTTGATATTATTTTTCTGTTTTTTTGGTTAAGTTTGTTTACCAAATTGAGTAATGTAAAGAACAATACTACTTAAGAAATATCACTTTCTCTCCCTATTTAAATTTTTTGAAAGCATTTTGAAATGTTTCAATGATATCTGGTCATTTTTGTTTCAAAACACCATTAACTCTATGAGAATCTGTATTAAACATATGAAAGCACTTGTCCAATAATCTTTCAATTATTATTATTTACTAAAAAAGATTTAATTTAGTAATATTAATTCTATTTTACAACATCGTGTACTATATGATATGATACACACGTGCAACGCACGTGCTGCGGAACTAGTTATACTAAAAGTGGGATGCCACAAACTTAAAAGTTGAAATACCATTTTATCCCTATTCTAATCTAAAATATTATAAAATATTTAAAATGTTAAACATTAATTAATCAAAATATTTGCGCACACTTTCCACCTCCTAACTTAATTGCAAGCTAAAGAGTCATAAAGTCACCATATTCATTTGTAAGTTACAAAGTGACTTTTTAATTATCTAATTCATTATCATATTAGAAGTAAAGACTATGTCATAAAAGTTACTCTTGTAACAGTAAAAACATAGAGGACAAAATCAATTATATAGTTGTAATGAAAAAGAAAATATTCTAAATAATAATTATTAATAACATATGTAGGGGTATATTGATCTACTGGAAGGATAGTTATTAAGAAAATATGTAAGGTTGTATTTGATATATAGAAATTATTGGCATTTCAATGTAGCTAATTTATTTTATAACCTTTACGCATAATTTATCATGAAATCTAAATGTATGCCTCCATATTTATTTAAGGTTTATCCAACTTCATTTACATTTTTTTAAATTTTCATAACTTTTTATTATCAGTACACTAAAAGGAGAGGAATTTAAAAAGTTGCATTCAATATTTTATTAATGAGCATTAACTAAATTCAAATGACAGTTATCAAATACATACAAAAAAGTCATTATTTACTACTATAAATATAAAAACTTATGGTTCAAACAAGTGCTTCAAGTTTAGGTGAAAAGAGATGAATAAGAAAAAAAGGATACCATTCATTAATGCAGATGACACCGTAAGGACATCAAGGAATCAACTTTTTTCATAATGTTCGATAACTTAGTAAATGTTTTTAGCATCATCATAAAATCTTTGTGTATATATGTTGTTGTAAGATAATAGATAACTTGGTTTTTATTCTTTTTGTATGTTTTAATTTTTAGTTCATAGCACAAAGAAAGTCCTATCATATACTTTACCAAATTTATCATTTACGATATATTAGATGATAATTTTTTTTGGATAAACGTGCAAAGCACGTTCCCAGAAGTAGTTCATTAAGATGCTTGAGAAACCTTTGATAAAAACTCTAACTTTTGCATAAGAATCATAGCTTGAAGAATATTGGGTAAACCTTAGATTTAAACATAATTCCTTATATAATCAAAATAATTTAGGCATGAGAGCGAAAGGAGTACTATTATTGAACTCTTACATACGTTAGTGACGAATCTTGAAGAAAAATGTTAAATATGAACCATAGACTTGGTAATTCTTGAAATTCTTGAGAGTAGGATTTAGGAGTGAATGAGAGGGTTTATATCATTTCATCAGACAATGATGTACGTATTCACTCCATGTCACGGAGCCATCGCGCAGCTTCTGCCAGGTTATAGTGTCTCTCGTAAATCAGTCATAACTTTTTACTCAACTTGGATTGATGCAAACTTGACAGCGTTGGAAGGAAGACTCATAGCCCTTTAATTTTATAGGTTATGGCTTGCCTAAATCTTCATATTCTAAGAGATATGGTTGTTTGAAGTTGACCCTTTTATTTACTCATGTGAAAACTTAGCCGATAGAAATGCTTTGAACTTGGCTTTGTGTTGTAGGTCCGTTATGACCCTAAATAATATCTGATACCCTTGATACACTTGGTGAAATACCTTAAAACACATGAGCAAATAGGATATCATCCGGTTCAAACTCATAAACTTACGACGAATGATGAAGATTTTAAGAGTAGAGTTGTCATGTGTTACACAAGTTCATACATTTATTTTCTATATATGTTATAAAAAAATCATAATGCACTTAATTAGTGCAATTATAAAGTGACATTGTTTTTCTATAAGGTGTATCTGCATTATATATTGAACCGTTGTTGTTATATCACACTACTCTTATTGAAAATTTATATATTTGTTATATAATTTTATTTTATTTTTTATATTTTTTAAAATAAATTTGATAGAGCTTAAAGCCCTTTTATTAAAAAAATGTATATATAAAATCGAACCAAAAGCCCAAATGAAATAAAGTAAAAGCAAAACAAAAAATCTCCAGGCCCAGTCCAGTAAGAGAATCGACTAGGGTTTTATAAAAGTTTCTTACAAAGTAGGGTTTCTTTCTTATCCTCTTACTCTCTTCTCAGCCTTTCTTTGTTCCTTGTGTCCTCCTCCGTCTCAAGAAGCTAACACTGCCATGGTTTTTCGTTTCTTTTGGTTGTGGGTGCTTGACACCTGCCTCAGTTAGCTCTTTTCTTATTTCTCCGCTCACAGAAGTAATTAGCTACCAAACTTTACATCCTTCTTTCCTTCAAAATCTATCAATATTTGACCTTCTTTTGCATTTTGTAGAGGTATCTTCCGGTGGATGCAATGGATTCGAAGATGGTTTTGACAGAGGTACCAAGTTTTGAGTGTTTTGGAAGAAATTCTTTGTAAGATCCTTCTCCTTCGTTTTTTCATCTTCTTCATTTTTTTTCCTCCTCTCTAATGTATTTTTGTTTTTTTTAGATAAATCAGAAGTGGAGATATCCAGATGCTCCCGATCTCTTTATGAAAGGCTTGCTTTTCAATCCCAATAATTTATATTGCTAATCTTAAATTTAAGGAGTGTAATATTAGTGTTTATTAATTGATTATGTTAACTTTTATCCATATTAGACTCTATATAATGAATGGGAACTGCATACTACACTTTTGATTCCTTATCTAATGTGAAATAAATTTTGACATAACAATGTGGCCTAGATGCAAAAGGGTCTTAAGGCTTTAGATGTGTCCATGATACCTCATAATGTATCTTGTTTGTATTTTGGCACATACACAATATGGTATTGGTTATTCCTATGATGATTTTAATATATTGAAATATTATTTACAACTCCATTAATAATATTTATTTGTGCTCATTTGCGTCAATTGTAAATGCAAGTATATAACATTCTAGACTTTGCCTTAGTGTTTAATAACCAAAGAATCGTTTAGCCAAACAAGGTTTACTTGGTGTTACAGATAAAGTGATTTGTCTACTTATTATTATTTGAGTGTTTTATAGATTTATACTAGATATCAAAATTCAATCGATTATCTTTGTAAAATTTCTATTCCCCCAAACCCCCCTTCCCGCTTCTTAACTTTTTCTGACATATCAAGAATATAACATGTCTATTCTTGAAAACAAAAAGGTGGTTTAGTGAATTTGGAAAAGGAAGATGGACAATCAAGATGAAACTTAATTAGTGGCCTAGGTAGTGTTGCATCATTTGTTTTTGACATCTTAATATGTCTTTGTCCACCATTTCATTAGTTATTCTTACTAGTATTATTTTTCTAAATTTAAATTTCTAGTTGATATATAATTTCATACACTTTGTAGGATTTAGAAGTTGTTGTGAAGGATACTATGTCATGATGAGTGCAAGAAGGATTGTCTATTGATTCATGGTAAGAGGGTTCTCTCCTTCTTTAAAATAAATCAACGAATATTGGTTACGAATTATGATAATGTGTTATGCACTTGTTTTCTTAACTTAGTTTAAAGTAGTTGTTTTAAATGTATAGTTGATTTTAATCACATATTTGTAATTAAAAATAAAAATATTACAACTCAATAAAAACACTAATAAAACTAAATTTATGAAAGAAAGAACAATCTAGATCACTTTTTCTTCTTTCTTCTCTCTTTTGAAACTGCTGCGTATGGCCTTTGCTTGGAAACCTGTATCTACGAGTTTCAATAGTTGAGGATTCTGTGCGATCTATTCCTTTATATAGTAGAAAAATATGTCATGTCGAACCTTAATTTATTTTCCATAAGGTTTTACAAGCATTTTACAAATATGCAACCTGTTCAATTTAAAACCCCTTTTAGATTATGACAACCAAAGCAAATATAAATATGCAAGTGTATCCATCTACTCACCGCATTCTCCATATTTCTTATTGGAGAAACCATTTTTTACCTACTTATTTCTTTTATAAATCAAAACAAATATATATGCTACTATTTGTGTAACATAATTCAAACGTCTAACATAAATAAGGCTGACTAGTGTGTTAAAAACACATACAACAAAGAACAATCAACTATTAAATGATAAATCTGGTGAAGTTATGGTAAATTCATGTTCTTTATTAATATAAAGGTACTTTAATTCCTTAAATATTTTGTTAACTATCAATTGATTTACCTTTCTGTAACACCCTTGATTCGAGAAGGGAAAAAACTTTCCACATATTCAAAAGTTGCAGGTCCCACCAATGGAAGTCAACTACGGACCGTCAGTCGACTCACGGCCCGTCAGTCAGCTCCGTTAATGGGCCAGTCAACTTTCAGTCTTCAATCATGAACAACGGTTGACCAGTACAGACCGTCAATCGACTCACGGTCCGTCAGTCAGCTCTGTTGATGGCCAGTCAACTTTCAGTCTACAGTCGCGAACGGCGGTTGACCAGTATGGACCGTCAGTCGACTCACGGTCCTCAGTCAGTTCTCTCGATGGCCAGTCAACTTTCAGTCCTCAGTTGCGAATAACGGTCGCCAAGTATAGACCGTCAGTCAGCTCCGTCAGTGACTTCGACATCTTTTATGTCAGGGGTCTTTTGGTCCTTTCCTATTCCGTTGGACCCCTAAGCTACGTCGTTTAGACCGTAAATTATGAGGTTTTAGTCAGTTTAAGCCTAGAAACATAACTAGAACTTACCTAAGTCAAATAATTAATCAAAACTTAGAAAAATTAGAGCGTAAGAGGAGAAGAAAAGTCAAGAACAACGCAACAAGGTTCCATCAGTTCTAGCCCCGAAATTGAAATATTTCTCCGTTGAATTCGTCACCAGGTATGTGAATTTCACTAATGGGTATCTTTCACCCATTAGGTCCCTAGTTTTCAGTCAGTTTCTTCATTCCCTTATTATGAATAGACCTAGAGTTTCTAGAAATACAGCAGATCATCATTATTAGTTATTTAAAGTTCCAAATCAGATTATCATTTTATTAGATCGTTTCTCGAATGAATTCCAGAACCCTAGCTATGTATTTCTTTAGTTCTTGAATTACACTTGCTAGGTCAGATATTTCAGTTATTCAGTTATACATGCCTCAATTATTAATGTATCAATATTAGTTTAATTGTTGCATTCTCAGTTTGCATGTTCAGTTCGAGCTATCCAGTAACTTATAGATATTCAGTCATAACGTGTTAATTACTTAATCCATTGGGAGTAGCATAATACCGAGTTGGACTAGGGTTCAGCGTACCCAAATAGTCCCAGAACTACTAGCCAGTAGGTTGTAAGTCCCCTCTGTGGGCATCATTTCAGTGATCACGGCAGCATGCCTCTATATCCCTGGCAGGGTATAATGGGTCCTCTCGATGGGGCGTATACATTGAACTTCACATTTAGCTTATGTGGTTTTAATGTCAGTTATTATTACCTCCCACAGTTCAGTCAGACTCTATTGTATTGACCATATTTCAGTACAGTCAATATTTAGTCTCAGCATGTTATAAATTTGGCCATTGCATTCAGTTAGCTCAGTATCTATATCATGTTCAGATTATTTCATTGCTTTATTGCTTTATTTAGTTATATGTTATTTCAACTTTACTCTATCCTGCATGCTCAGTACCCTTCAAGTACTGAAGCATACGTGCGCTACATCTTCTCGTTATATAGGTTCAGGTTCTCAGCATCCAGATCACGCTTAGATTGGTTTCCGATCTCCAGTTCAGCAAATTAAGTAGTTAGTCATCATTCTCCGTGAGAAATAGTCATGAGTTTCTCTTCAGTATTTTTAGTCCTTTAGTTTCAGTTTTGCTAGACTTAGTTGGGTCCTGTCCCAACATTTCTGGTTAGTTAGAGGCTATTTTCAGACATAGATAGATTCAGCTTAGTAATGAGTTAATATCTTCTTTGTATTAAACTCATCAGTTATCATTTATCTAAGTTATAGTATATGGGTATTCCCCATCTTTTCATGTTAATTATTATTTAGCTTCCGCATCAGTTTATTATCTTTAGTATGCTGATGATCATGCCAGCAGGGTTAGCTTGGGATCACTTGTGGTCCTAGGTCCCATGTTGGTGTCTCGGGGCATGAAAAACTTCGTATCAGAGCATTAGGTTTAAGTGTCCTAGGATCTTTGAAAAGCCGCACTAAGTAAAGTTTTTTTTATGGGTGTGAATTGCCCCACATTTAATGAGGGGGAGGCTAAAAAGTGTTTTAGGAAGTCTTCACTTTGTTGTTACTCTTATCGTGCGTAAGGTATGAGCTAAATTCCATTCTAACTCGACGTTCTACGTTTCAGCGATCATGCATCCTCATAGAGATAACGCCAGGAATACGAATGCCAGGAACGCAAACGTAGCTCCTCTAGTCCCTGATCAAGAACTGTCGAATGCAGAGTTCAGGAATGCCATTGGTTCAGAGTGTGGCCAACTTGAAGAATCAGTGGGCTCCAGTTCCGGTAAATGCCAATGTTGGGTCAGGTATAGCTAGGGTGCGAGACTTTGTTAGGATGAATCCGCCAGAGTTCTTAGGATCGCAAGTTGGAGAAGATCTCCAAAACTTCATTGATAAGGTCAAGAAGATATTTGAAGTGATGTAGGTAACTGGGAATGATCGGTTTGAGTTAGCATCATATCAACTTAAGGATGTGGCTCATATCCGGTATACTCAATGGAAGGAGAACAGGGGTATAGATGCAACTCCTATTACTTGGGATTGTTTCAGCGAAACCTTTGTGGACAGGTTTTTCCCCATAGAGTTGAGAGAAGCAAGGGCCCAGGAATTTATGAACTTACGGCAGGGTAACATGACTGTCCAAATTTATAGGCTCAAGGTTAACCAACTCTCCAGGTATGCTCCTCACATGGTTGCTGATTCCAGGGCTCAGATGAATAAGTTTCTGTATGGAGTATCAGACTTAGTGAAAACAGAGTGCAGTAATGCTATGTTGTTGGGAGACATGAACATCTCTAGGCTCATGACTCATACTCAGCAGGTTGAGGGTGATAGGCTTACGGAACAGGCAAAGGAGACTAAAAAAGCAAGAACAAGTAACTACTAGTATTCCCAACAGAAATCGGGTGGTGGAAATCGTTCGCAGTTTCAGCAGAAGTCTTTGACTCCAGCCCCTTCATCAGCTAGTGTTCCATCCTCCAAGTTCTGTAACGATCTGAAAGGTAGGGCATTAGGCTCTAAGTCTCAGGGTAGTGTTTCAAGTACCAAAACTTACCCAACTTGCCTGAAATGTAGTAAGAACCATCCGGGCTAGTGCCTTGCAGGTAAGGAATGATGTTTTGGGTGTGGTCAATCTGGTCATAGATTGAAGGATCATCCTTCTAGATAGGGTCAAGGAGGAAATAATGGTAGAGCTTAGTCTACAACTTCAGCAGCACCAGCAGGTCCCCCGACTCAGCAAGGTAACTCATCTGGTACAGGTGGCGGACAGTGCCAAAATAGGCTCTATACTCTTTAGGCTCGTCAAGATCAGGAACATTCTCCTGATGTAGTCACTGGTACGTTACGAGTCTTTGATCTTGATGTTTATGCATTGTTAGATCCAGGGGCTACTTTGTCTTTTGTAACTCCTTATATAGAAGTCCAATTTAGTGTTAGCCCAGAAACTCTTTCAGAACCATTCTCAGACTCTACTCCAGTCGGTGACCCCGTTATAGCTAGATGGCTATACAGAAATTGCCCTGTCACAGTCTCTCAGAAAGTCACCTCAGCAGATCTTGTAGAATTAGAAATGGTAGACTTCGATGTCATTCTAGGCATGGATTGGTTACATTCCTATTATGCCTCAGTCTATTGTAGAACTAGGATTGTTCATTTTTCAGTTTCCAGATGAACCAATCTTAGAATGGAAGGGTTGTAGCTTAGTGCTTATATGTCGATTCATTTCTTACATTAAGGCCAGAAAGATGATCTCTAAGGATTATCTCTATCATCTAGTTAGGGTTAAGGATTCTAGTTCCGAATCCCCAACTCTTGAGTCAATCCCTGTAGTCAATGAGTTTCCAGATGATCTTCCCGGAGTTTCTCCCGAAAGGGAAATTGACTTTGGGATTGATCTCCTTCCTGATACCCAGCCTATCTCTATTCCTCCTTACAGAATGGCTCCAGCTGAGCTTAAGGAATTGAAAGAGCATTTGAAAGACCTTTTAGATAAGGGCTTCATCAGACCTAGTATTTCGCCATGGGGTGCACCAGTGTTGTTCATAAAGAAGAAAGGTGGTTCTATCAGAATGTCCATTAACTATAGGCAGTTGAACAAGGTCAAAATCAAGAATAAGTATCCCATCCCCAGGATTGATGACTTGTTTGACCAACTTCATGGTGGTAGTCATTTCTCAAAGATAGACCTCAGATCGGGTTATCATCAGCTTAAAGTCAGAGATAGTGACATTCTGAAGACAGCCTTCTGAACTCGGTATGGTCATTATGAATTTGTAGTCATGTCATTTGGACTAACCAATGCTCCTGCAGCTTTCATGGATTTGATGAATAGAGTGTTCAAGCAGTACTTAGACTTGTTCATTATCGTCTTTATTGATGATATCTTAATTTACTCTAGGAATGAGGATGAACATGTGAGTCATCTGAGAATTTTGTTCTGCAAACTCTCAAAGATCACCAGTTATTTGCAAAATTTAACAAGTGCGAGTTTTGGTTACAAACAGTTGCTTTCCTTGGGCATATTGTGTCTAGTGAAGGTATTCAAGTAGATTCCCAGAAGATAGAAGCAGTGAAACAATGGCCCAGACTTACCTCTGCTACAGATATCAGAAGTTTCTTGGGTCTAGCGGGCTATTACAGATGGTTCGTGGAAGGATTTTCATCCATAGCCTTACCATTGACTAGGTTGACTCAGAAAAAGGTTATGTTTCAGTGGTAAGATGATTGTGAGAAAAGCTTTGCAGAACTGAAAACTAGGTTAACTATAGCTCTTGTCTTAACTCTACCAGAGGGTTCAGATGGTTATGTGATCCAGGGTCGGCCTAGGTTGTGTGTTGATGCACCGAGGTAAGGTTATAGCTTATGCTTCTAGACAGCTTAAGGTACATGAGAAGAATTATTCGACTCATGACCTTGAGCTTGCAATAGTGGTGTTTGCATTCAAAATTTGGAGACACTACTTGTATGGTGTTCATGTTGATGTGTTCACAGACCATAAGAGCCTCGAGTATGTATTCACCCAGAAAGAGTTGAATCTTCGACAGAGAAGGTGGCTTGAGTTCCTCAAAGATTATGATATGAGCGTGCATTACCATTCGGGTAAAGAGAATGTAGTAGCAGATGCTCTTAGCAGATTATCTATGGGTAGTGTAGCACATGTTGAGAAAGAAAGAAAAGAGCTAGCAAAGGATGTTCACAAACTTGCTCGCCTAGGAGTCCGTCTTATGAGCATATCGGATAGTGGTGTAACAGTTCAGAATGGGGCAGAATCTTCTTTGGTAGTAGAGGTTAAGGAAAAACAAGACAGTGATCCAATCTTGCTTGAACTTAAGGGTGCAGTCCACAAGCAGAGAGTGCAGGTTTTCTCCCAAGGGGGAGATGGTGTGCTTCGCTACTAGGGTCAATTATGTGTTCCTAATGTGGGCGAGTTGAGACAGCATATCCTTGCAGAGGCCCATAACTCCAGGTATTCTATCCATCCAGGCTCCACTAAGATGTACCGCGATCTGTGGGAAGTCTATTGGTGGAATGGTATGAAAAGAGATATAGCAGACTTTGTGGCTAAGTGCCCCAATTGCCAGCAAGTCAAGGTAGAACATCAGAAACCAGGAGGCATGACTCAAGAGATTGACATTCCTACTTGGAAGTGGGAAGTAATCAACATGGACTTCATCACAGGTTTACCTCGTACTCGCAGACAACATGACTCTATTTGGGAGACTGTTGATAGGGTTACTAAGTCTTCTCACTTTTTGGCGGTTAGAACTAAAGATTCGGTGGAGGATTATGCCAAGATTTACATTAATGAGATTGTAAGGTTGCATGGGGTTCCTTTGTCTATCATCTGAAATAGAGGTCATCAGTTTACCTATCATTTTTGGATTTCCATTTCAGAGAGGTCTTGGTACTCAGTTTAATCTTAGCACAACATTTCAACTGCAGACGGATGGTCAGGCAGAGCATACCATTCAGACCTTAGAGGACATCTTGAGAGCTTGTGTGATCAACTTCAATGGTAGTTGGGATGACCACATTCCTCTTATTGAGTTTGCCTAGAACAATAGTTACCATTCCAACATTCAGATGGCCCCTTATGAGGCATTGTATGGGCATAGGTGTAGATCTCCAGTTGGTTGATTTGAAATAGGTGAAGCAGCCTTGATAGGACCAGATTAAGTTCTTGATGCTAAGGAGAAAGTGCAACTCATTAGAGATAGACTTAAGACTACCCATAGTCGCTAGAAGTCTTATGCATATGCGAGAAGAAGGGAACTAGAGTTCCAAGTTGATGATTGGGTTTTCCTGAAAGTGTCACCTATGAAAGGGGTGATGAGATTTGGCAAGAAAGGGAAGTTCAGTCCCTGATATGTAGGCTCTTACCGAATCTTGAAAAGGATTGATCAAGTGGCTTATGAGTTAGAGTTTCCATCAAATTTAGCAGCAGTGCATCCAGGCTTTCACATTTCACCTTGGAAGAAGTGTGTGGGTGATCCAGCATCCGTAGTGCCATTAGAGACTGTGGCGGTAAAAGATAGCCTTTCTTATGAGGATGTACCAGTTGAGATTCTTGATCGTCAAGTTAGAAGGTTGAGAAACAAGGAAGTCGCTTCAGTCAAGGTTTGGTGGAGGAGTCAGTCCGTAGAGGGAGCTACTTGGGAAGAAGAAGCGGCAATGAAAGCCAAGTATCCTCACCTCTTTCCTTCCGATTCCACTCCAACTTGAGGTAATAGTTCCTCTTCTGTTTTTCAGTCATTCATGTGTAAATTCAGTCTTAGAATCATATTCCATGAATTGGCACTTGCATTTTCAGCGTATTTGCATGTTCTTGGAACTCAGTTCAGTCAGAATTTCAATTCGCAGTGTAGTATTAGGGATTGCAGCCCTCTCCCTCCATTTCAGCTAGTTTAGTCTTCATTCGAGGACGAATGGTCCCAAGGGGGAGATAATGTAACACCCCAAATTCGAGAAGGGAAAAAAATTCCAAATATTCAGAAGTTGCAGGTCCCACCGAGGAAGTCAACTACGGACCGTCAGTCGCCTCACGGCCCGTCAGTCAGCTCCATCGATGGGCCAGTCAACTTTCAGTCTTCAATCGCGAATGACGGTTGACTTGTACGGACCGTCAGTTGACTCACGGTCCGTCAGTCAGCTCCGTCGATGGCCAATCAACTTTCAGTCTTCAGTCGCGAACGACGGTTGACCAGTATGGACCGTCAGTCAGCTTTGTCGATGGCCAGTCAACTTTCAGTCCTCAGTTGCGAATGACGGTCGTCTAGTACGGACCGTCAGTCAGTGACTCTGACAGCTTTTAAGTCATGGGTCTTTTGGTCTTTTCCTATTCCGTTGGACCCCTAAGCTACGTCGTTTAGACCCTATATTATGAGGTTTTAGTCAGTTTAAGCCTAGAAACATAACTAGAACTTACTAAGTCAAATCATTAATCAAAACTTAGAAAAATTACAGTGTGAGAGGAGAAGAGAAGTCAAGAATCCTAGTTCAAGAACGCAACAAGGTTCCATCAGTTCTAGCCCCGAAATTGAAAGATTTTTCCGTAGAATTCGTCACCAGGTATGTCGGATTTCACTAGTGTGTTTCTTTCACCCATTAGGTCCCTAGTTTTTAGTCAGTTTCTTGATCCCCTTATTATGAATAGACCTAGGTTTTCTAGAATTACAGCAGATCATTATGAATTAGTTATTTAATGTTCCAAATCAGATTATCATATTATTACATCATTTCTCGCATGAATTCCAGAACCCTAGCTATGTATTTCTTTAGTTCTTGAATTACACATGCTAAGTCAGATATTTTAGTTATTCAGTTATACATGCCTCAGTTATTAATGCATCAATATCAGTTTAATTGTTGCATTCTTATTTTGCATGTTTAGTTCGAGCTATCCAGTGACTTACAGAAATTCAGTCATAATGTGTTAATTACTTAATCCATTGGGAGTAGCATATTACCGAGTTGGACTAGGGTTCAGCGTACCCAAATAGTCCCAGAACTACTAGCCATGTAGGTTGTAAGTCCCTTCTGTGGGCATCATTTCAGTGATCATGCCAGCATGCCTCTATACCCCTGGCAAGGTATATTGGGTCCTCTCGATGGGGTGTGTACATCGGACTCCACATTTATCTCATGTGATTTTATTGTCGGTTATAAAAGCTCCCACAGTTCAGTCAGACTCTATTGCATTGACCATATTTCAGTACAGTCAGTATTCAGTCTCAGCATGTTATAAATTTGGTCAATGCATTCAGTTAGCTCAATATCTATATCATGTTCTAATTATTTCATTACTTTATTGATTTGTTCAGTTATATGTTATTTCAGCTTTACTCTATCCTGCATGCTCAGTACCTTTCAAGTACTTACTCATTCGTTCGCTACGTCTTCTCGTGATGTAGGTTCAGGTTCTCAGCATCCAGATCATGCTTAGATTGGTTCCCAATCTCCAGTTCAGCAAAATCAGTGGTGAGTCCTCATTCTCTGAGGACAATAGTCATGAGTTTCTCTTCAGTATTTTTAGTCCTTTAGTTTCAGTTTTGCTAGAATTAGATGGGGCCAGTCCCAGCATTTCTAGTCAGTTAGAGGATATTTTCAGACATAGATAGAATCAGCTTAGTAGTGAGTTAATATCTTCTTTGTATTAGACTCATCAATTATCATTTATCTCAGTTATAGTAAATGGGTATTCCCCATCTTTTCATGTTATTTATGATTTAGCTTCCACATCAGTTTATTATCTTTAATATGCTCATGATCATGCCAGTAGGGTTAGCTTGGGATCACTTGTGGTCCTAGGTCCCGTGTCCGCGTCTCAGGGGTAGTCTCGTGGCATGACACTTTCTTTAATAAAGAAATAAATGACTGATGTTGCTAAGGTATATCATGAGTTAAATGTTCCAGGAAGTGCTCCCAATGATGTGTACTCACAAGTAATGGGGCCAGGTACTCATGGAAATAACCAAACTCTAGGAAAATGAGCACCTCCAAGTTTTGTTTATGCCCAGTATATAAACAATCCCAAAATGAGTAAAGATATTTTGTTAAGAGAGTAGAGATAGAAGTTCAAAAATTAACCTCAACTATGAAAATTCAGGTGGAGGGAAAGTCGTTTGAAGCAAAAGAGGAAATTGAAGTAATGGTTAACAAGTTATTGAAAGTTAAGGAGGATACATAAATGATGTAGAAAAAATTATCAGAAGCAAATATGAATATGGATGATAAAATAGACGATAAAGTAAAGGTAGGGATACTAGCATATGTAGATTCTTTTGCTATTACTCGTGGCTCATATACAAAATCATGTAGTAATGAGCACATAAATAAATATGTCCACAAAAATATATCTTTTAAATAGTACTGTTATTTAGTTGTTTTAATTATAATATTTTGTGTCTTTTGTGATAGGTTTATAATAGCTCAATTTAAGATAGCCAACAATCATTGTCACCCGTTTCAATTGTTGAACCAAAAAAGGTGAGTTGTGACTTTGTTTTGATTATATCTTTGTGCATTTAAACTAGAAGAATATCTAGATAAAGTATTGGTACTTGGATTATCTATGCTAAGTGAAAGCAATTGATTGCAACATCAACATAGAATAATGAGTTATCCATTTGAAGTGAAAAGTGGAGCAAATAAGGAAGAACCATTAGTAAGTAATACTATTATCTTTTTCTTATCGGTCGCCCTATTATAGGAAATTAGTAAGTCAAGAATGAGTGTGAATGTACGTTGTATATGCATTTCAAATATTCTCTTGATATATATACATTGTTCGAGCTTAAGATAATAAGTTCAATTGAACTCGATCTAGATTCGCCTGAATGTTGTTAGTGTTTAATTGAAGCTCTATATTTTTGTGAGATCAAAATATTTGGTTAATAAATAAAAGCAGAAAGTGTGTCGCACGGATCCCTTAGAAATATTGCCTAAAGGAGTAGCTATGACTAACCAAAAAAAGTTGAATATTGTTAATGGATGGCTTAGATCAGTTGTTGATGATATGTGTCTTATTACTAGATTTGTTGGCTTAGATCAGCTGCTAATCAGTACTTTGTTTCTTAATATGTTGAGGTCGTTTTCATTTATTATTAGATTCACCACACGTGCAGCTACAATTCAGGCTTATGACAAATAGATTAGTATATAATTCCCCATTTTAGTAACTAGATGTGTAGTAATGAACACTTCGGCCTCTTAGTTATGTCGTGTCATGAAACACACGTCCTTTTTAAATTGTTCCAAATCACTATAACCTAACTTTTGATATATTATTATACACAAAAGTAACATTTTCTTTGGTTGTAGTCTGGTAATGAACAATGGTGGTGGCGTTAGTGTAGTAAACATGAGTTACATTAGAATTAAAATGTATGTAAAAGTTTCAATGTTATTACCTCCGTGCCAACTAATATTATTGTCTTGAAAATCCCTTCATTCCTTTAATTCTTGTAAGGTATTATTGAACCCCTTCGTATAACTAAACTCTCCTCATCGAATCAACAGAGTGTTTTGGTATCTATTTTATCAGTACACTCAATTTTGATATTTCCATAGCAATCGCCATGTGGAAAAATCTTATTAATTACACGTGAATGTGGATATGAGAATGATTATGTTAATTCAAGGTGTTCAGGTGTATCTGTAAAGGTCAAAGAATTCAGAAAGTAGAGTATAAGCTTGATTTTGATGAAAACATGATGTTAGCAAAGACATATATAAGCAAGATATGGGGCAAACACAAGGTTAGCGGTGACATGAACTTTGTGGCAAACATAAGGATATCAGTAACATATATAGGAAAAGGCTATACGCTAGATAGATGCAAACATTGTCACAACCCAATTTCTAAGGTCATGATAGCACCTACTATAACCTACCAGTAGGTAAGCCAATCGGTAACCCGAAATATTAAATAATGGGTCTAAGGGTAGAAATGAGGTAGAAATAATCAATTTAACATAAATAACTTGAGGAATAAGCAGAAGCAAGACATATATATATATACATAAAACCAAAAGACCCTTCCACAACCTGGAAGTCACGGGTACAGAGCTACTACAAAAAATTAGAAGTCCCATAAGTGAACAACAAATAAACTGAGTTATCTCAAAATACAAAAGACTTGTAATCTAATAAAGATGAAGATAAGTATGATCTAGAACATCATGTGCTCATCCCTGGCCTCCGAATACTGCGATGTCTGGCTTGAACTCATTTATAGTTGGTGCTCATACCTATATCACAAAAAAGATGTATAGTGTAGAATGAGTACCAAAACAATAGGTACTCAGTAAGCATGATAGGCTGACTGTACAAGAAAAGTAAAGGCAATATCAAAAGGCGAGAATTAAACACAACAAAAGTGAAAGAGCAAAAATTTATAGAAATACACATGAGTGCAGAGCAAAATTTAAGTGAATTTAGTAAATAGCTAACTAAAATCTAATTGGACACCAAAAGCCTAGAAAGTACACTCGTGCGCAAGTTAAAGAAAACAAATGGATTCCCAAAAGCCTGATAGGTACACAATAGCTATAGCTACTAAGAATAAAATCATCTGGATATAGAACCAGATGGAGCATAGCCTAGACCTCGAACCACAGATAGGCCTCCCAAAGTAACCAATAAGATCAGGTCAAGAACAAACTCATAACCCAGACTTAGAACTGCAGATACGCCTCCACAAGAACAAATAGGATCTAATCGATATGTGTCAACTCTGTAGAGGATAAAAGGCTTGAATCATGGACTGCAGTTGTCTAACAAATGACTAGACCTCGAATTTGGAACCAATAGTAAGGAAGTATGATGAGACCACAAATCTTCTAACATATGGATGCTGAAGAATACTCTGCCAAATCATCACCATATGACCAACATGGAAAGACGTCCATACTAAGGTAATCAATACAATACTCCAATCCCGGACCAAATCCGATCCCATGTCAATAAGCGAAGCCCAAAATATTAACCATAAACCACTGGGTTGTAGAAAGAGGGAACCAAGGATGGAAGGTCAATGGAGCTAAGTTATTGCCTATTCAAAAGCTTACTCTATCAGACCCAAGGCTGCTACATCAGTCTACGGGGAGCTAACCATTTCAAATGATGTTAGAACAAAACAAATGTCTATCAACTCCAGAATTGGCAAGTCTAAGGCAAACACTAGTCCACATCTTTCATTTATTTGACCAGTGGGCAACATTCAATAGGAACACAAGTTCTGTTCCCTATAAATAGTAGTCTATCTCTTATCTACATTTCAGGGAAAATTTTAACATCTCATGTGATTTGGAATTTGCACTTGGAATGCTCAATAATTGTATCCAGGCTCATCCTCCTTCCAGAGTTAGGCGTAAGGTTATGAGTTCTCAGAGGTATTGTCTCATACTCTTAAATTTGAACTAGTTCTGCATGGGGATATCTGGGATAATATATCCAACACTAATTGTCCGGGTAAAGAAGATATAGGACTATATTTCTTTGAAAGTGAGAGATAACGGTCCTCTTCTTTGAAAACTTTGTTGTGGTAGTCTCTGGTAAAATGGTCATATTTTTTATTATGAACTCTAAATGAGGCAAACTTTGTCGCCTTGGAAAGAAGACTAATAGAACTTTAATGTGACAAGTCATAGGTCACCTAGTTCATCATATGCTGAGAGATATGATTGTTTGAAGTTAACCAAAGTATAATCTTATATCGAAATTGAATCAATAAGGAAGCATCTAACTCTAATCCATTATAGAGGATTCTTATGACCTTAATTCATCTCCTAATCAATTCCCACATTAAATAATTGACCTTAACACTTAAGGAAAATTTCAGAATCACTCAATACGACCTTATACTCAACTGAAGAACGGTTCGAGTCTTATGTTAGAAATTTTTGGGGTGTTATACCATCCACACAACCCCTCTTCTTGTACCTATGAGTGTCTTAATCAACAGTACCATATGATGAAAAAAGTATATATAATGAATACTTTCACGTATCAAGACAATCAATAAACACAAAACAATTTTAATTGTGATAGACTTTATTACTTTTGTTCTAGTTTTTGGATTTGGAGATTAACTTGCAACTTTAATAATTCTTGATTTCCTAAGTTGGTTTTGAAGATTTTTACTTTGAAATTCAAGTTGAGATTCTGGGTTTCTTCTACTTATTATGTAAGTTCATGATTTCTTCATATAAAAATAAGAATTGTTTCTTGCTACTATGGGTAACTAAATCCACAACTAGGGTTGTGGGAACCATGACCAATTAACAATGTATGATTAGTAACTAAGTAATTCTTGAATAGTGTTGTTGCACGCATTGATAATTCATTCGTTTAGAAGTCTTTTTAGCGTTTGCAAACATTAAAACTAGCCTTGTTGGTACTTTCCTGACCAAGGAGGTTGTTAATAAGAAAAGAATTATCAACATAGATTTAGTGTGATACTATCTAATAGTCTAATGTCAATTGGTGCAAAGGTGAAAACTAAGCCATACATTGATGTGATGTCTAATATGAGATAAAGCTAAGGTTTAGTAAATTATACACACGTAGTCGGACCAAGGTGTGGGGTGAAATTCTCTAGTTGCTGGACCAAGGAATTAGAGATACATAACTTATCACTTTGCATGTAATACACTAGGAAATGATTACTATTACTAGGATTACCGCATTATGAGGTTATGGGGAACACATACACCTTAGTTTCTCTCTCTCATTGATAACAACAAAGTTTGAATTTTGAATTTTGCTCACTTGTTCTCTAAACAACATTCAATTATTTGTTTCACACCCCCCCCCCTTACTTACTTGTCTCGGAAATACGTTGACTAAATTTATATAATCGTAGGTCAAGTTTAAGTCTAAACCATATTCCTCGTGGGATCAACCCCAACCTCCAAGTTGGGTTCTTTACTTGATAACGATTGCTTATACTTCTTTAGGGAGGTGTAATTTGAGCGTATCATTTTCTCCCAAGGGGGAGATGGTGTGCTTCGTTATCACGATCTTTTATGTGTTCCTAAGGTGGGTGAGTTGAGACAACAGATCCTCACAGAATCCCATAACTCCAAGTATTCTATTCATCCAAGTGCCACTAAGATGTACCGTGATCTGCGGAAAGTCTTTTGCTGGAAGGGCATGAAGAGATATATAGCAGATTTTGTGGCTAAGTGCCCTAATTGTCAACAAGTGAAAGTAGAACATCAGAAACAAGGAGGTATGACTCAAGAGATTAACATTCCTACATGGAAGTGGGAATTGATCAACGTGAACTTCATTACATGTTTACCTCGTACTCGTAGACAACATGACTCCATTTGGGTAATACTAGACAGAGTTACTAAGTCCACTCACCTTTTGGCTATTAAGACTACAGATTCAGCGGAAGACTACACCAAGCTTTGAATTAATGAGACAGCCAGGTTGTATAGGGTTCCTCTGTCTATCCTCTCATATAGAGGTCCTCAGTTTACCTCTTATTTCTAGAAGTCATTTCAGAAAGGTCTTGGTACCCAGGTTAACCTTAGTAAAACATTTCATCTGCAGATGGATTGTCAGGTAGGGTGTACCATTCAGACCTTAGAGGACATGTGGAGAGCTTGTGTGATAGACTTCAAGGGTAGTTGGGATGATCACCTACCTCTTATAGAGTTCGTCTACAATAACAGCTATCATTCCAGTATTCAGATGGCCCCCTATTAGGCATTATATGAGCGTAGGTGCAGATCTCCAGTTGGTTGGTTCGAAGTAGGTGAAGTAGCCTTTATAGGGTCAGATTTGATTGATGATGCTATGGAAAAAGTTCAGCTAAACAAAGATAGACTTAAGACAGCCCAGAGTCGCTAGAAGTCCTATGCATATGTAAGGAAAAGGGACTTAGAGTTTGAGATTCATGATTGGGTTTTCTTGAAAGTGTCACCTATGAAGGGTTGATGAGATTTTCAAGAAAGGGAAGCTCGGTCCCAGATATGTAGGTCCTTACAAGATCTTGAAAAGGGTTAGTAAAGTGGCTTATGAGTTAGAGTTTCCAGCAGAACTAGCACCAGTCCATCCAGTCTTTCACATTTCCTTGTTGAAGAAGTGTGTGAGTGATCCAGCATCCATAGTACCATTAGAGAGTGTGGCTGTGAAGGATCGTCTCACTTATGAAGAGGTGCCAGTTCAGATTCTTGATCGTGAGGTTTGAAGGTTGAGAAACAAAGAAGTCGCTTCAGTTAAGGTTTTGTGGAGGAGTCAGTCCGTAGAGGGAGCTACTTAGGAAGCATAAGCAGCCATGAAGGTCAGGTATCCGCATCTCTTTCCTTTCGATTCCATTCCAGCTTGAGGTAATAGTTCCTTCCCAGTCCTTTAGTTACTCATGCGTAAATTCAGTCTTGGTATTTTTGTTCCTTCTATTAGTCTTGCATTTTCAGTGTATTTTCGTATTCTTAGGACTTAGTTAAGTCAGATTTGGGTTTCTAATACCTAGTGGTAAGGATTGCAGCTCTTTTACTACATTTTCAGCTAGTTTAGTCTTCATTCAAGGATGAATGTTCCCATGGGGGAGATAATGTAACACCCCAGATTCTAAAAGGATAAAATGCAGATTTCCAGAAGTACAGGTGCCACCGATGGAGGTTACCTATGGAACGTAGGTGGGACCATGGTACGTGATTCAGATTCCCCAGAACCCATCCTTTGAAGCCGAACAGTGGCTAACCAAGAATAGACCGTAGGTGGGACCACGGTCCATGGTTCAAACTCCCAGAACCCCAAAAAAATTCAGCTAAGTCCAGAACCAAGCCAGGACCTACGGACCGTAAGTGGGACCACGGTCTTTGGACTAGGTATGTGGTTTGCACTCCCCAGAACCAATCCTCTGAAGCTGAATGATGGCTGACCAGGACGGACCGTAGGTGGGACCGCAATCCGTGGACTAGGTCCATCGACTAGTCCCGATAGCTTTTAAGTTAGGGGTCATTTGGTTTTTTCCCTATGCATTGGACCCCTAAACTACGTTGCTTAACCCTAAAACTACATAGTTTTTGTCAGTTTAAGCATAGTAAATTAATTAGAATATACCCTAAGTGATTCATTCACCAAAAAATTAGAAAAATTACAACGCAGAGAGAAGAAAGAGTTGCCCAACCCCTCTCCAAGGACGTATCAGGTTTTCTTCAGTTCAACCCCAAAATTGAAAGATTTCTTCATGGAATTCGTCACCAGGTATGTGGGATTTTACTAGTGCGTTCCTTTCACCCATTAGGTCCCTAAAATTCATTTGGATTCTTGATTCCCTTCATTATGTTTAATCTTTGGGTTTCTAGAACTTCAGGTTATTGCTATGATTTAGCTGTTAGATTAATCCAAATTAGAATATTACGTTTTCGTAACTATGTTGGTTAATTCTTGCATGAAATTCAAAACCGTAGTTGTGTAAATTCGTTTAGTTCATGAATTACACTTGCTAGGTTAGTTTATACAGAAATACATGCACCATTTTGCAAGTGTTTCACTATCAGTACTTAATGTTGCATTTAGTTAGCATGTTAGAAACTTGAATTATCAAGTTTATATTCAACTATATTCTATTGTATACATTCTAGTTTGGAGTAGACTTAATACCAAGTTGAACTAGGTTCAGTCACCCTCATAGTCCTAGAACTACGTGCCCCCGTAGGTTTGTAAGTCCCATCTATGGCATTATATTTAGTGATCACGCCAGTCATGCCTTTATACCCTTGGCGAGGTATATTGGGTCCTCTCAATGAGGCGTATACATCGAACTCCACATTTAGCTCATGTGGTTTTATGTCGGTTATTAGTAGCTCCCACAATCAGATTCTAGTGCATTGACTAGGTTCCTAGTTATATTTAAGTAGTCAGTTTCAGCATGTTATATAGTTGGTCATTGCACTCAGTTTAGCTCATATTCAGTACCATTTCAGTAAGTTCGTCATGTTCAGATTTATCATTTCTCAGTATGCTTTATTTCAGTTATGTATATGTTGTTCAGCTTTATCCTATCTTGCATGCTTAGTACCTTTCAAGTACTGACACATACTGTGTGCTACATCCTCTCATGATGTAGGTTCAGGTCCTCAACATTCAGATAAAGCATAGATCGGTTCTCGATCTCCAGTTCAGCAGTATCATTGGTGAGTCCACATTCTTCGAGGATGATGTACATGCTCTTTATGTTTCAGTCTTTCATTTTAGTTTAAGTTTTGCTAAAGTTAGCTGGGGGCATGTTCGATCATCTCTAGTCAATTAGAGGCTTATTTCACACATAGTACTAGATTCCGCTTTAGATTTGAATTCGATCTTTCAGTTGTTATTACATTCTTAATTCTTTATATTCAGACTTAGATTCCTTCATTTCCTTCAAAACCTTATCAGACCCTTAAACCTTGTTGAGAATCCGAGAGAGCATATACTCAGTCCGGCTACCCTCAGAATCTTTGGGTTTTTGAAGCTCGTGGGGAGGAACATACCTATCCTTCTCCCCCTCTCTTTCCTTCCTAGTGGTATTCCAATCACGCCACTCTCTATCACGGTCTCTCCAGCCCTCACCACTTTTCCAAACTTTGTTACCACCCGGCCTTGGGTAGTTTGCACGATAACCTCTTCCTTGGTTTGCTAGGAAGTTCACTTCCTCGTTGTACATCACTTTAAAGTTGTCCTCTTCGAGATTTACACAACCAACACCTACAACATTAACACTCCTAGTACCAGCACCCATGACGTTCTTGGCCAAAATGTCCAGCTGGGTCATCATCTTTGCCATATTTTGGTCCCTCTCTCGATCTTTTTCAAGCTGCTCCTTTGTCAATTTAAAATTGAGAGGAGAGACCTGATCTTCACGGGTGTACCATGCCTGGTTAATGTTGGTCATGACATCCAAAAGTTGGGCTGCTATAATGTAAGGTTGTTGCATTAAACCTCCCGGAGAAAGTTGATCTGCCACTCCCTTGTTCACCGAATAAAGGCTTCAGTAAAAATATTGCAGCTAAACATTGTCGGACAATCCATGAGTTGGGCATTGCAGCACCAACTTCATAAATCTTATCCAAGTCTCATTGATTGGCTCACCCTCCAAACACTTGAAGCTTTGGATGTTGTCCTGAAGAGTCATCATCTTTGAAGGAGGGAAACATCGCACTTGGAATGCAGTGACAAGCTCTTCCCACGAAGTAATAGAATCTCTTGGCAACTCTACCAACCATTTACACGCTTCTCCCATTAGGGAAAATGGGAACAACCTCAACTAGACCGATTCTTGAGATATGTTCTTAAAGGAGAATGGTCTGCAAACATCGACAAAGTTCCTTATATGCTTATGGGGATCCTCATGAGCCAACCCATGAAACAACCCTTTCAATGCAAGAGTTGCAACATGGTGCTTGTAATGTGGAACACAGTGTTCCCTTCGGTTGGAGGCAAGCGAATGGCACCAACTCCACCCATAACATTTGGGTCATTGACATTTGGTTCATTAACATCATTAAGATTTCCGATGTCATCTTGGTGGCCCCCTTGGCTACCATTGCTTCCATTGCACTCATTTCCTCTGTTTCAAACAGCAACACAAAAACCAAAACTAAAAACAAGTAGATTCTACTATGACTAACAAGAACAAAAATTCAACTTCACCAAAAGAATTTCAAACAACACCACTCCCCGACAACGGCGCCATTTTGATTGAAAAACACTATCAAAGACACTTCATCTGATTCTAAGCCTCAACAATCGTTAATGAGTATATAACCCAACTAAATGAGTTGGGGTCGAATCCCACAAGCAGCGGTACATGTTTCAGATTCGATTGAGATGTATGAACATGGTAAAATCAATCATAGGAACAAAAGTTTTTGAATAAAGACATCATTCAAATTAAGGGGTGACACGAATGTGAAATGGGGGGTTGTGGTTTTAATTATCAACTACAAATAGTCACAAACAATAAAAATTAACAATAATGAGACGGGTTCTTGGGATGTGATCAATTATAGGCTAATATAGACAAATGGGTAATTGCCAATATTAGTAAATAGCTAGATATTAGTGTGTAAGCTAGGCTATAGTGGAGGTAAAATTTCTCTCGAACAATTTACCCTGAATCAAGTGATTTCTCTCGAACATCAACAAGCATGTAAAATAAGAACAACCCACACCTTAGTCCATTCACTCTCTCGAGCTGAATGTGAGGGATTGGGTTTAGGATTCACTGTCTCGAGCTGAACCCAGGTCATCTCAATACCCACAAACCATCAATCAATAATTTTAGTTCTAAAACCGCTCTCTTGAGCAAGCCAAGAACACAAACATAGAACTGCATTTGCTACTACAATTCTTAAATTAAACCACATTAATGATTAAACTCACTTCTAAATAGCATTTAAACTAACAATTAGCAATACCCATAAACTAAATCAGTCGATAATCACATAATCACAGCCAGATAATTGGGTTTTTAGCTAGACATCATAAAAAGGTAAAAACCATTACCAATTGATTATCCATCAACTGGGTAAGTGTAGATTCGTCCTTAAAATGCTCCAATTCGAAGAATCTCAAAGACCCACTTCCAATTTCTCAAAATTGAAAAACGTCAATTCTTCAAAGCTAAAGAAAAACTAGAGAAAATTGTGTCCAGATGCTAAAAAGAAAATAAAAGATTGTTCTAAAGAGTAATTGATACTAAACTAAATGTTCGAAAATGTATTTATAGTCATCAAAAATGTGCTGCGAAGAGTCACTCGGTGAAGTAAGTCGGGCTCGCCGAACAACTCGACGAGCGGCCCCTTGGTCAATTCCATCACCCTTTTTCCTTGGTACTCAGCATCCTCCAAGTCTGTAACTTTGGGTGATCTATCTTGGCTTCGCGGAATCACTTGGTAATCCGCCGACTGCTCATTTCCATCGCCAACTTGGATCTTTCCTTTAGGGCTTAGCACACTGGAACTTTAGGCGGTTAAAATAGCTATTCGGCGATTCACCAAGTGAACTTGGCAATCACCAGGCTGCCTTTATTCATCCTTTTAGCCTATTTTGTTCCTTTTTCTTATTAGTGTCCTTGCTTTGTTCCTCAATCCATATACTTGAAAATCAAGGGTTTTACATCAGTTATTGGCACGAATTAAGCATTTGAGGACACTAGTTCTATACAAACAAAGCCCTAAATGAGTCCAAATCTCGGACTCATCAGACTCATAGAACTTTAATTTGATAGGTCATAGGCTGCCTAATTCATCAAGTTATGAGAGATATGATTATTTGAAGTTGACCTTAGTAGAATCTTAAATCAAAACTCAATCGGTAAGGAAGCTTTCAACTTAACTTTGTGGTAGGGGATTCTTGTGACCCTAATTCATCTCCAAAACTATTCCCACGTTAAATAATTGACCTTAACATGTAAGGGAAATTTAAGAATCACCTAATACGACCTTATACTTAAATGAAGAACGGTTCGAGTGTTAGTTTAGACATTTTTGGGGTGTTACACTACCTACACAAGCTCTTCTTGTGCGTATGAGTGTCTAAATCAAAAGAACCATATGATGAAGAAAGCATATATAATAAAAAGTTTCATTTATCAAACCAAATCAATAAACAAAAAACTATTTTAATTGTGATGGCACTCGACTCTTCCTATTCAGTTGAATCAAGACATATATCAAGCCAATTTATATTAAGAAAATAAAACATATAAATTTAACAGTTGAATTATAAATAAAGATAAAGTTGAATAAAATATTTAAAACAAAACAATCTCCTAAGAACTAGTGTTACATTGTGATGAGCAAAACTAAAATGACATGGTACAAATAACTCAACTAGTATATAGATCAACAATGGAATTGAAAAACCAGAAAACTAGAAAGAATTATGTCTATATTCTTGAGATTAAAGCAAAATTCGACCAAAATTACTCAATTCAGCCAAAGAAATGTGCCATGAATGTAGTTGCACTATCATACATAGCCAACAAACAATTCAGAAACAATATTGCAGGTAGCAGCAGTAAATGTTTCTGTTAAAGAGCTTAATAATCAAAGTCATTTCAGAAAGTAGTTGTCGAGACAACAATGTCTAGCCTTCCTATGTTTTCTCCAGCTATCATATCTATATCCATATCAATCACTTTGTTGCTACCCCATCAACACATCCAGCTCTAATTCTATGTCTTGTCTTATGAGGTAAAATAATCCCCACAGGAAGTGCTTGTTGTTCAATTTTTTAAGAACATCCACAAGGTTAAAGACAACTCTACAAGTATAAGAAAATAATATAGATATTTTAAACGTACTTTGAGATTTACTGTAAAGGGTTGTCAATGCAAGTATAAGTAGCTCAACATAATTTATAAGTGTTTTCCTCACCAAATCTTTGGTACGCATGAAATCCACCAGAACAATATATTTCTAAGACCTACTTATAATGGGAAGTGCAAATCAATTTCTAGTAAAAGCAATCCATGACAAGGGTAAACTTCTACTTTGGAAAACTTAGTCCTTTTAGTAAGTGTTGCAAAAGAGAAGTGTAACCTTTCCAAGGAATGCTTTTACTAGAAATTGATTTACATTTCCTATTATATGTAGGTGTGAGAAATATACAGCTCTGGTGGAGTTTATGTGTATCAAAGATTTGGTGATGAGAACGCTTATAGATGATGTTAAGATGCTTATACTTGCATCTAAAACCCTATGCAATGATTTTCAAAGTACGTCTATAATCTCTATTTTATTTTCTTATACTTGTAGAATTGTCTTTAGCCTTGTGGATGTTCTTGCAAAATTGAACAACAAGCACTTCATGTGGAAAATCTTTACCTCATGAGACAAGACATAGATGCATTTGTTGAAGGGAGCAACAACAAAGTTATTGATAAAGAGAAAGACATGAAGGTTGGAGAAAATGTAGGAAGGTTAGATATTGTTCTCATGACAACTAATTTCTAAAATGGTTGTGATTAATTAGCTCTTTAACAGAAACTTTTACTAGTGCTACCTGCAATCTAGCTTGTGAATTGTTTGTTGGCTATGTATGATAGTGCAACTACATTCATGGCATATTGTTTTGGCTAAATTTAGTAATTTTGGTTCGAATTTTGTTTTTATCTCAAGAAAATATTCATAATGCTTTCTATTTTTATCTTCTTGCATTTCCATTTTTTATCTCTATACTAGTTGCGTTATTTTTACCATGTCGTTTTAGTTTTGCTCACCACAATGTAACACCAAATCTTGGGAAATTTTGTTGTTTTCACATTGTTATTCGAATCTATCTTTATTATTAATTCAACTGTTAAACTTGTATGTTTTAGCTTCCTAGTATAAATTGGGTTGATGTACGCCTTGATTCAACCGACTTCAGTTAGTCGAGTTCCATCACAATTCAAAATTGTTTTATGTTCATTGATTTGTCTTGATAACTAAAAGTGGTAATTCTATATGCTTTCTTCATCATATGGTTTTGTTGGTTAAGACACTCATAGGCACAAGAAGAGGGGTTGTGTGGATGGTGTAGTACCCCAAAAATTTATGATAAGACCCGAACCAATTTTTATTTGCGTATAAGATGGTATCAGGTGATTCTTAAATTGTGCTTACATGTTAAGGTCAATTATTTAATTTGCTAATAGATTTGGAGATGAATTAAGGTAACAAAAATCCCTTAGCATAAATTTAAGGTTAACGATTCCTTACCGATTGAGTTTTTATATAAGACTATACTTAGGTTAACATCAAACAATCAGATCTCTTAGTATATGATGAATTAGGTACCTATGACCTATCACATAAAAGTTCTATTAGTCTTCTTTCCAACGCCACCATGTTTGCCTCATATATAGTTCGAAATGAAAAATAAGATCATTTTACCAGAGACTACCACAATAGAGTTTTCAAAGAGGATGACCTTTCTCTCTAACTTTCAAAGAAATATACTCCTATATCTTCTTTACCTAGACAATTAATGTTGAATAGACTATCCCAGATATCCCTATGCAGAACTAGTTCAAATTTAAAAGTTTGAGGCAATAGCACTGAGAACTCATACAACTTACATCTAACTCTGGAACAAGGATGAGCATGGATACAATTATTAAGCAATCCAGGTGCAAATTCCATAGCACATGAGATATCAAAACTTTTCTGAAATGCAGATAAGAAGAGATAGACTACAAATTATAGGAAAGAGGACGTGTGTTCCTGTTGAATGTTGCCCATTCATCAAATAAAATAAAAAATCATCAATATATATATATATTATATTGATGATCTTTCTTTTATTTGACGAATGGGCAACATTCAATAGGAACACACGTTGTATAGATTGATGATTTTTCTTTTATTTGACGAATGGGCAACCTTTAATAGGAACACACTTTCTCTTTCCTATAATTAGTAGTCTATCTCTTCTGATCTACATGTTAAGGAAAGTTTTGACATCTCATGTGTTCTAGAATTTGCACCACGAATGCTCAATAATTGTATCCAGGCTCATCCTCCTTCTAGAGTTAGACGTAAGGTGTATGAGTTCTTTGAGCTATTCCCTCATACTCTTAAATTTGAACTAGTTCTACATGGGGATATCTAGGATAGTCTATTCAACAGTAATTTTTTGGGTAAAGAAGTTATAGGACTATATTTCTTTGAAAGTGAGAGAGAGGTCATCCTCTTTGAAACTAAGTAAGGCAAACTTGGTGGCATTGGAAATAAGACTCATAGAACTTTGATAGGTCATAGGCCGCCTAATTCATCATATTGTGAGAGATATGATTGTTTAAAGTTGACCTAAGTAGAATCTTATATCGAAACTCAATCGGTAAGGAAGCATTCAACTCATCTTTGTGCTATGGGATTCTTGGGACCTTAATTCATCTATAAATCTATTCCCACATAAAATAATTGACCTTAACACATAAGGAAAATTTAATAATCACCCAATACGATCTTATACACAAATGAAGAACAGTTCGGGTCTTAGCTTAGAAATTTTTGGGTTGTTACACCATCCACACAACCCTTCTTCTTGTGCCTGTGAGTGCCTTAATCATCAGTAAAATACAATGAAGAAAGCATATATAATGACCACTATCAGTTATCAAGACAATAAATAAACACAAAACAATTTAAATTGATGGCACTCGACTATTCCAATTTAGTTGAATCAAGACGTATATCAACCCAATTTATACTAGGAAGATAAAACATACAAGTTTAACAGTTTAATTATTTGTAAAGATAAAGTTGAATAACAATGTGAAAACAAAATAATCTCATAAGAACTGGTGTTACATTGTGATGAGAGAAACTAAAACGACATGGTACAAATAACTCAACTAGTACAGAGATCAACAATGGAAATGCAAAAACATAAATCTAGAAAGCATATGTCTATATTCTTGAGATAATACCAAAATTACTCAATGAAGCCAAACTAATATGCACTGAATGTAGTTGCACTATCATATATAGACAACAAACAATTCACAAACTAGATTGTAGGTGTCAGCAGTAAAAGTTCATTTTAAAGAGCTAATTAATCAAAGTCATTTCAAAAAGTAGTTGTCAAGACAACGATATCTAACCTTCCTACATTTACTCCAGCTAACATGTCTATATCCATATCAATGACTTTATTGCAGCCCCCTTCAGCACATCCACCTATGATTGTATGTCTTGTCTTATGAGGTAAAGTAATCCCCACAGGAAATTCTTGTTGTTCCATTCTAAAAGAACATCCATAAGGTGAAAGATAGCTCTACAAGTATAAGAAAATAATTTGGAAATTATAGACGTACTTTGAGATTCACTGCAAAGGGTTGTAAATGGAAGTATAAGTAGCTCAACATCATTTATAAGTGTTCGCCTTACCAAATCTTTGGTACGCATGAAATCCACTATAACAGTACGTATATTTCTCACACCTACATATAATGAGAAATGGAAATCAATTTTTAGTAAAAACATTCCACAACAAGGGCACACTTTTACTTTGCAATACTTAGCCCTTTTCGTAAGTGTTTGAAAGTAGAAGTGCACCGTTCCCAAGGAATTTTTTATTAGAAATTGATATACATTTCCTATTATATGTAGGTCTGAGAAATTATAGCTCCGGTTGAGTTCATGCGTATCAAAGATTTGGTAATGATAACCCTTATAAATAATATGAAGATGCTTATACTTGCATCTACAACCCTGTGCAGTGATTCTCAAAGCACGTCTATAATCTCTATATTATATTCTTATACTTGTAGAGTTGTCTTTAGCCTTGTGGATGTTCTTGCAAAATTGTACAACAAGCACTTCATGTGGGATAATTTTACCTTATGAGACAAGACATAGACGGATGTGCTGAATGGAGCAGCAACAAAGCGATTGATATAGATATAGGCATGAAAGCTTTAGAAAATATAGGAAGGCTAGATATTGTTGTCTCGACAACTACTTTCAAAAATGGCTTTGATTAATTAGCTCTTTAACATGAACTTTTATTGCTGCTACCTGCAATCTAGTTTGTGAATTGTTTGTTGGCTATGTATGATAGTGCAACTATGTTCATGGCATATTTGTTTGGCTAAATTCAGTATTTTCTGTTCGAATTTTGTTTTTATCTCAATAAAATAGACATAATGCTTTCTATTTTTATATTCTTGCATTTCCATTGTTGATCTCTATACTAGTAGAATTAATTGTACTATGACTTTTTAGTTTTGCTCATCACAATGTAACACCAAATCTTGGGAAAGTGTTTTGCTTTCACACTATTATTCAACTTATCTCTATAATTAATTCAACTGTTAAACTTTTATGTTTAAGATTCCTAGAATAAATTGGGTTGATGTACGTCTTGCTTCAACTAACTTCAGATAGTCGAGTTCCATCACAATTCAAAATTGTTTTGTGTTTATTGATTGTCTTGATAACTGAAAGTGGTCATTATATATTCTCTCTTTATCATATCGTTCTGTTGATTAAGACACTCATAGGAACAAGAAAAGGGGTTGTGTGGATGGTGAAACACCCCAAAAATTTATGATAAGACCCGAACCATTTTTCATTTGCGTACAAGATCGTATCAGGTGATTCTTAACTTGTGCTTACGTGTTAAGGTCAATTATTTAATGTGCGAATAGATTACGAGATGAATTAATGTCACAAGAATCCCCTAGCACAAATTTGAGTTGAAAGCTTCCTTACCGATTTAATTTTCATATAAGATTAAACATAGGTTAACTTCAAACAATCATATCTCTCAACATATGATGAATTAGGTGACCTATGACCTATTATATTAAAGATTTATGAGTCTTGTTTCCAACACAACCAAGATTGCCTCATTTAGAGTTTAGAATAAATAATTATGACTGTTTTACCAGTGACTACCACAATGATGTTTTCAAAGAGGATGACCTTTATCTGTCACTTTCAAAGAACTATAGTCCTGTATCTTCTTTACTTGGGCAATTATTGTTTAATTGACTAACCTAAATATCCCCATGTGGAACTACTTCAAATTTAAGAGTATGAGGCAATAGTCATGAGATCTCATACACCTTATGTCTAACTCTGGAAAGAGGATGAGCCTGGATACAATTATTGAGCATCCCAAGTGCAAATTCCAGAGCACCTGAGATGTCAAAACTTCCCCTGAAATGCTGAGAGGAAGAGAAAGACTATTATTTATAGGGAAGAGAACTTGTTTTCCTATTAAATGTTGCAAATTCCTATAATAAAAGAAAGACCATCAATATATATATATATATATATATATATATATATATATACTTGTTTCTGGGTACGTGTGATGCACGTATATACCTGTTAGTTGGTATCAAACTCTTTTATATACAATTTCAACTAATATCTAAGATAACAAAAATAGAAATTAAAGGTTACCAAGAATGAAAGTTATCGATCGGAGGATGATGAACATTAATATTATATTTTAGCTACCTTGAACTTAAACTCAAAATTGTTTCAATATTTGTGGAGGTGCTTCTTTGTAAACTATGTAATTTATAGATTATTTCACGCACCTTTTATATTAGATTTGATGAGATGAATTTGTCTATCTAAACAATAATTTGTTGATAAATGATTACTCGTCCATCTAACAAAGTCCAAAATGACTTCTTCCATCTTATTGGAAGTAAACAAATGTTTCAACGATCCCTATTTCCTAGTGTCTCACTAATAAGCCTGCAGTATTCAAATTTTATTTTGATTTCTGAACAGTCTTTGTACTTGTGAATAAAAATATTAATAAACATTATAATCATCATCACAGCATCTGATATGTTGATTAGGCTGCAACAAAAACAAACAAACATAGGGAATCTAAGTTAATTAGTAACGTCAACTTATCAATAGTAAAAACATATATATATAATGTCTCGTCAACTCTGATAGAAATTATGTTTGGGGCTGCACTGCAAGAAAATTTAACAATCAAAAAGATAATATATGATAAATCAATGGCAAGAAAAACATAAAAACAAATAATATATAACTTGATTAAAAAATTGATTTGAACAGGGAATAGAAATTTAAGAGTCAATTCACGCTATAGGGAGGGTTGAAGCCTAGAGGTTTTCTTGAACAGACAACAAAAGAAAGTATCTTATAGAAATCTTAAAGTCCTGACAGACTTTTCATCTCCTGAAAACCTTTCAATTCAATCAAAAACCCTATCAATGCTTTGTATTCTAGGAATTAAGAATCTTTACTAAAATTAAGTGATTTACTACCTCCGTCCACTTTTAATTGTCATAGTTTCCTTTTTTAGAGTCAAATGATAATAACTTTGACTAACATTTTACGATGTATTTTTTTCATCATATTGCTATGCAAAAAATGGAATTTATAGTACTTTTCATATAGTTTTTGAATATCTAAATTGTTTATTTAATATATCGAATTAATGTAGTCTAATTTAACTTTGAATATTAGTCAAATTGACTTTTGAAAAGCGCAACATGACAAGTAAAAGAAGCCAAAGAGAGAATTTTTTTTTATATAATAATGATTTATTGTTATAACATTTCTGATTTACTTTCTCTTCTAATTTAATGGTAATACAGTGTTATTATAATTTTAATCTTGATTGTTGCGAATAGCAATTAAGAGTCTTTTAAAAAAATTAAATGTTATAAATTGCTTATACACGTTGCTATTATCATTCACTATGATAATTATAATTTATTATTTTCTGAAAGGTAATTAAAACATTATTGTTTAATTTTTAGTTAGATTTTTTAATTATATTTTAATATAGTGTTGGGGTAAAATGGTAATCCAACTTTAGAGTTTGGAGCTTCCCAGTTTTAGTAATAAAGGATTAAGAGTCAAAAATATAAATTTAAAACTATTTTTTCACTTCTAGTATATGAAGGGTATAGGTGAGCTTCTTTTGTAACGATATGGGTATATGTGAGCCATTTGTATAACGGTAAGGGTATATATGAGCCACTTTCATAACGAGGAATACATCAACTCTAAATGGCAAAGTTGAGGGGTATATCAAGCCCTTTTCCCATCTTTTAATCTGTCAAAACGTCGCATTTCTAAAGGCCCTCCTGGAATCCTTCCAGAGCCTGTTGAATAATCTTTATGGATTCTGTCATTTCACCGATTCGTACTAAATAACGAGCTAATGAATCCCCTTCTCGTTGCCATTGAACTTGCCAATCAAATTCGTCGTAAGACTCATAATGTTTTTACTTAAAAGTACAAAAGATCTCCTCTTCACCACCAATGATGGGAGAAACGAAATTTATTTTTCGTCCAACTTATTTTCCTTCATCTTTTAATTCATGTTACAACTCTACTTTAAAGTGTAACACCTCATAAATCAGACTAGGACTTGTCAGAAGAAAAGGGTGAACCACGGAGGGGTTCACGGGCTGTGATCAGGACCATGGTCCGTCACCCTCATTGTGGTTCACACCCACCCAGAAGTGGTGGACCACGGGACCCTTCACAAGCCATGGACCACCACACGAGCCATGGGAAGGCTCGTGGAGGAAAGGTAGAATCACCCGAGCTCAGGCCTCAGACCACGAAGCCCACCACGGACCGTCGTCTTCATGACGGGTCGTGGATGGGTCTGTCGTCTTGAGCGAGCAGACCCCTAACTCCACGTGAAGAATCATGGTGGCCTTCACGGTGTATGGTCCTTCACACGGTCAGTGAAGTGGACATAGAGGGGCCCACCAGAACCAGCAGACCATGGCAAAGAACCACGACCCACTTGACGGGTCGTGACCGTCAGTGGCGTCGTGGTCGGCCCTCGTCCGTTGTTAAGTCAGGGTTGTTTTGGTCTTTTCCCTTATGCATTGGGCATTTAAACTATATTGTTTAATACCTAAACTATGTCGTTTTACTCAGTTTAAGCCTGATAATTTAGTCAGAACCTACCTAAAACCTTTATTTACAAAAATTCATCAGAATTAGAGCAAAAAGAAAGGGAAAGTCAACCAGCCCTCTCATGAACACGCAGAAGGTTTTCTTCAAGTTACAACCTTTAAATCAAAGGATTTCTCTGTAGATTTCGTCACCAGGTATGTGGGATTTCAATAGTGGAATCCTTTCATCCATTAGGTCCATAGAATTCAGTGAGATTCTTGATTCTCCATATCTTATTTAGACCTAGGGTTTCTAAATACTTGGATGATTGTTGTGATTTAGCTATTGTAGTATTCATAATCAAAATATCAAGTTTTCTGGAATTGTGGTTTAGTTCTTTGTATAAAACTAAGAACCCTAGTGGTGTAGATTCTCTTAGTTCAGAAATTACACTTGCTAGGTCAGATAAATAAAGAATCATGCTCCAGATGTCGAATGTTACATTATCAGTATATAAATGTTGCATTTCAAGTTAGAATGTTAGTATTTTGAGCTACTAAGTATTTCAATTACATTTCAGTCATATACATTTTCACATGGGAGTAGACATAGCACCAAGTTGGACTAGGGTTCAACGTACCCTCATAGGAGTATAAGTCCCCTCTGTTAGGCATCACACTTAGGAATCACACCAGTCATGCCTTTATACCCCTGGAAAGGTGTATGGGGTCCTCTCGATGGGGCGTATACATCAGACTCCACATTTAACTCACATGGTTTTATGTCGGTTAATAGTAGTTTCCACAGTCATACTCTTAGGGAATTTGACCAGGCTTTTAGCATATACTTCAGTATTCTGTTTAGCATGTCTTGTTCATGATTAGTACTTGGTCATTCCATTCAGTTCAGCTTTTTAGTTATTCTTTCAGTATTTACATTCTTGCTCAGTTTATAGTACTGCTCAATTATACCTTGTTTCAACTTATATATGTTTGTTCAGCTTAGTATGTATATCATGCATGCTCATTACATTCAAAGTACTGACGCATACTCTGCACTACATCCTTTCATGATGTAGGTTTAAGTACTCAGCATCCAGATCGCGGTTAGATTGAATCTTGGTCCGTATTCGACAACTTCGGTGGTGAGTCCTCATACTTCGAGGACAATAGACATGCTTTCATTTCACTCTTTACATTTCAGTTTCAATTTTGTGAGAGTTAGCTGGGGGCATTTCACAGGAACTCAACTCAGTTAGAGGCTTTTCAGACATAGTAATTGAATCAACTTTGGTTGATGAGTTTATCTTTCAATTATTGTTCAACCCTTAGTATGTTTCATACATTCAGATTGTTTAGGTATTATCAGTTTTCAGATAGCCACTGTTTTAGCTTCCTCATAGTTATTGTTTATTTAGCTATCTTTTAGTATGCTTATGATATTCTAGATACATGGTTAGCTTGGGTCACTCGTGATCCTAGGTCCCGTGTTACGTCAAGGGGGTAGCCTCGGGGAGTGACAAACTCTGTATCAGAGCATTAGGTTCAAGAGTCCTAGGATGTCTGAAAGATGCACTGAGTAGAGTCTCTTTCATGGGTGTGAAGTGCACCACAACTATGAGAGGGAGGCTACGAGGTGTTTTAAGAAAAAGCCTCACTTTCTTTGTATTCTTATCGTGCGTGGGTATGATCCAACTTCTCCTTTCTAATGCGTCGTTATGCCTTTCAGATCATTCATTCTCATAGAGCTAATGCACGTAATGGTAACGCAATTCCTTCAGTCCCAAACCATGAGGTTACGAATGCAGAATTTTGGAATGCAATCCAGCTCTTGGCTCAGAGTGTGTCCAATCAAAATAATCAGTAGGTACCAGTTCCTACTAGCACTAATGGGGGATCAGCTGAAGCTAGGGATGGAGATTTCTTTCAGATCCCTGAGTTTCTAGGGTCGAAGGTTGGTAAGTGATTGAATAACACTATCAAAGACACTTCATCCAATTCTAAACGTCAACGATCGTTAAACAGTATATAACCCAACTAACTGAGTTGGGGTCGAATCCCACATAGAGTTGTACGTGTTTAAGATTCAATAGTAAAGTGTCAACATGGTCAAATCAGTCATATGAATAGAAATTATCGAATAAAAATATCATTCAAATCAGGGGGTGACACGAATGTGAAATGGGGGTTTTAGTTTGAAATTATCAACTACAAACAGTGGTGAACAACACGAAATAACAATAATGAGACAGGTTCTTAGGATGTGATTCGATTATAGGATAATATAGACAAATGGGTAATTGCAACTATTAGAAATTAGTTAGATATTAGTGAATAAGCTAGTCTATAGAGGAGATAAACTTTCTCTCGAACAATTTATCCCGAATCAAGTTGATTTCTCTCGAACATCAACAACCAAGCAAAATAAGAGCAGCCCACACCTTAGTACATTCACTCTCTTGAGCTGAATGTGTGGAATTGGGTTTAGGATTCACTCTCTCAAGCTGAACCCATGTCAACCCAATACCCACAGACCATCAATTAATAATCTTAGCTTTGAAACATCTCTCTCGAGCAAGCCAAAAACACAAGAAGAGAACTGCATTTCCAACTACAATTCTTAAATTAAACCACAATTAATGATTGAACTCACTTCTAAACACCATTTAAACTAACAATTAGCAATACCCATAACTAAATCAGCCCATAATCACATAATCACACCCCAAGAATTGGGGTTTTAGCTAGACATTATAAAAAGGTAAAAACAGTTACCAAATTGATTATCCATCAACTGGGTAAGTATAGATTCATCCATACAATGCTCTAATTCTAAGAATCTCAAAGACCCACTTCCAATCTCTTAGAATGGAAAAACTTCAATTCTTCAAAGCTAAAGAAAACTATAATAAACTTGTCTCCCAGTTCAAAACTTGATTATAGACTAAGATATGATGATATTCCATGTTAAACTAAATGTTCAAAAATGTATTTATAGTCGCCAAAAATGGGCTGCAAAGAGTCACTAGGTGAAGTAAGTCGGGCTCGCCGAACCACTCGGTGATCCGCCCTTTGGTCATTTCCATCGCCTTTCTGCCTTGGCCTTCAGCATCCTCATGGTCTGTAACTTTGGGCAATCCAACACTGCATCGCAGAACCACTCGGTGATCTGCCGACTGCTCCTTTCTCTCGCCAACTTGGTTCTTTCCTTCAGGGCTTGACATACTGGAACTTAAGGTGGTCAAGTAGTCATTCGGCGACTCGCCTAGTGGACTTAGCGATCACCAGGCTTGCATTTCTTCATTCTTTCATCTCGCTTCGTTCCTTTCTGCAAATTAGTGTCCTTGCTTTGTTCCTCAATCCATATACCTTAGAATCAAGGGTTTTACATCAGTTATTGGCACAAAATAAGTATTTGAGTGTAACGACCCTAAAAATGAACTAGTGAAACTAGAGCCTCACATGTGAGTTTGGAGTTGAGAACTTGATGAAATGATGAGAAATGACAGTGACGTCCGGAAACTAGTCATTTGAACTAGTGAGTTGTAAGGGTCAACTTTAAATGGTCATATCTTTTAGCTCAAAACAAATTAGGTGGGCCATTACCTATCCTATGAAAGGTCTTTGAGTCCTCTTTCCAACGCCATTGAGTTTGCCCAATTCCGATCTTGGAGTAAAAAGTTATGCCCGAAATATGAAGCACTGTTAGGCTGCAAAGGGTGAACTATGACGGGAAGGGGCACAATTTTTAAGTCAAGAATTTATGGGTCCTTAGTCCTTTTCCAAAATTGACCCTATGCTATTA
>JAJOOR010086475.1:0-12104 GCA_036250505.1 Solanum acaule | reverse complement strand
TACTAGGTTTGGAGAGCAAGGAACTGGAAATTATTTAAAGGCATCACTGTAAATACATATATAGTTGTGACACAAATTAAGAAGAAATTTGTAGATAGACTTGAGGTAGTTAAATATGATGAGAAATGTCGTGGTCATACAAATGCTTTTGATGATGACAAAATATGAACTAGGTGCATATATGCATGACTTGAACAAAAATAAGAAGCAACAGAAATAAAGGCGCACGTGTATGAAATATTTAGTCGAGTCCAACTCAATAAAGGATAGCAGCAGCACTCCAAGTCAAAAACGGTAAACAAATACAATAAAGATTTAGAGGCAAACAAGCAAAGGTAAAACATCAATAAATAAGGAAAACAAGTTAGAGACGAATACAGAAAAGGAAAAACGCGAAGACCTTTCCATATTGAAGTCGAAGAAGGCAAACGGTGAATCCAGAGTCTCTATATAAGGCGTAAGATCGAGACAAGAAAAATTGGTCTTTGCAATTCAAGAAAAGAGAGAAAGAAAAAACGAGAGAGAGAGAGAGAGAACAGCAGCAAAGGCCAGAGAGTTGTGAGAGAAAGAGATCAAAAGAATCCTAGAATTGGGAATTCTTTTGAAATAGTGAGTCGCATTGATTCTTGATTGAATTAGTGCTTGTGAGAGAGTTTGTGAGGGTTGTAAACAAGGAGCGGGTTTGGCTTCTTGTAGAGTCTAGAGATTGTGAGTCTTGTAACCAAGAAGTGGGTTTGACTTCTTGGGAGTTGTTTAGATCGATTATAGTTAATCAAGAGTTGTTGAAGTTTTGATTATCGAGTTGTAATCGTGATATAATTGTGGAAGAATAAAACAAAGTTCTTTCTTCCTTGAGTGAGGAAGGTTTTCAAGAAAAAGTATTGTTTTGTTATTAATATATGTATAGTTAATACATCAATAATTAATATTTATATAATTAATAAATGCATAAAATAATATATGAATTCACTAATAACTAATACATATAATATTAATTCCTACATAACACTAAACAGTTACTAAACGGGCGGTAATGTGAAATATGATGTATATTAATAATGTTAATTGACTATTGCTATTGAATATGTGTTATGCTTGTTTTACTTATGCTGATATTATTTCTTATGCAATTTTAATTTCGTATATTAAAAATAATATGCAGTATATAATTCCTATTAAAAAATTCTTTACAGAATCCTCCCCACAAATAGTTAAATACAATAGACACAAATAGCTAAATACAATAGATTGGGTGAGAAAAAAGATTTTAATGAGCAATCGTATTTCTTTTAAATCACCTTAGTGTATGCATTACAATTTCTTGCATTGCTAATATCACAATTTTTTTTTATGTATTAGTCATATATAACATAATATCAAATAGAGTTCATAACTAATAACAAACTTTTTAACTTTCTTGTTCACATAAATTAAATCAGGCAAAAAAATGTGTTTGATGAACATGTGAATATTCCTATACTACCTCTTGTTGGTTCCGAGCAACAAAGGAGGACCATAAACAAATCAAATATTTGTTTCTTAGCAAGGTATATAATATACAGTTAAATATTCAATATGATTTCACAAGATTTAGCATCATTCAAGCAACAGATTTTAGCTTTGATTGAAAAGATGGGAATGAACAACACCAAGAATGCATCCTCCTCTCTCTCCCCTCTTAACAACATAGCACAGCCATGACAAAATCTTGCAAGCCTGTTGGCTTGGTTAGGATTGACGTTTGAGATAGTCACTCAATTGAAGGTAATTTTTGAGATAAATATATATTTTGTAATCTTATAAGTTAAATCTGAAAAGGGTGACCTATACATAACTCTACCATGTATCATAAAATTCAAAACTTATACTATTCATTCAAGCAAAGAAAAAAACCTCAGAAGGCAAAATTAACCACGTAGTTCACTAAATCATGAATCGAATAACAACAGTAAAATGGTTAAGCAATTGTTGGCCTTATCTCAATTCTTTCAACAATAAGGCCTTGTTTTGTACAACCAGTTTTCACATCTTCCATTCTTAACTCGATGCAATCATCTTCATTTTCAGTAAGAAAATTACCTAATTCCAACTCAAACCAGCCATCATGTCTAAGTTTAGGAACTGGTTTATCAAGCTTCAAGTTACTAGGATGATGATCCCAATCAACATCTTCGGGAGGATCAAAATCAATTCCAGGCCAACCAGACCCCACCCAACAGTACCCTTCATAAGGGGAGGGCGGAGTATAAGGTGACGTGTACATACGCACAGGTATATGTTTTGGATTCAGATGCAAAAAAGCAATCCGCACATTTGCAGATTCAACACCAGAAATTCCAACTGAAACCTCCATGTGTCTAGTATCAAACCCATAAGAATCATCTTCCAACTTGTAAACAAAGTAAGCTGTGTAGGATGTCAGTGGTGATAGAATCCCAGCTCTTATTGTGCCCAAATTTGAAGCCAGCGAATAAATTTCAGCTGAGCCACCTCTGGAAACCTGTTTTCACAATCAATAGATAGCTTCAATTCAACTACAAAATTTTCATTTTAAATTCAACAACAACAATAACATATTTGGTGTAATCTCTCAAATGGGGTCTAGAGAGGAGGGTGGTATCTACGCAGACCTTACCCTTACTTTAGTTGGGCAGAGAGATTGATTCAAAAAGACACTAAGCCCAAAAGAGAAGTAATCGAAGCAGGATTGCAAAAATAGTTAAATATTGACACAAGCTTCAATTATTAGTAATAAGATAATGGCGAACCTGGACTCTGGTACACAAGTCCATTCCCAAGCGTCTGGTGTATCACTCCATACTATATTAAGATCTCTTGCATTTCTTTCCAGTCCATTTATCCAGTGAGAAAATCTGTATATATACAGTAACTAAACAGATGAAAGAGAACAACATGAAAACTAGACATGTTTGCTCATAGTAACATCTTAAAGAATAAAGATATGGAGCAACAAAGCAGCAGTTGCTTTTGATATATTATGACTGAGCTTCATTACTCTTAATTCCAAATTTAATTTATAGCCTTCTTGCCAAGGAGCACAAGAAGATCGTAACTATTTACGACTTATGAGCATGATTTTGTGGTTCCGAGTGGACAATCAACGCAAAAATATCATGTGTTTTGTCATCCTAATTGGATTCACCATTTTCAGATCAGCAAATGATAACAAATTGAATATACAACTTCTCAAATAAAAAATCGAACTATATTCCGTTCAATGGATATGACATTTTCAAGGAAGAGGATAGAAATGTTGATATTCTGATCTACTATCAATTTAGATAAATTGCAGTTAGTATGATTTTCATTTTCTTTACCTTGCGACCTTCATCAATTAAGAGTGGATGATCGGCGAGATAAACATAGACATCCTTGAGTGATCGGAAATCGGGGATCGGAGTCGGTGATTTGGTGATGACGGAGGGATAATCGGACGGCAGGAATTTTGCCCAAACGGAATCGGAATCGGAATCGGCGGCAGAACGGAGAGATGTAGAGACTAAGGAAAAGCGGCAAATGTCCGGCGGGCTCGTAAAGGCGAAGATCTCGGCGATACATCCCTCCGGTAGCATCGACAGACAAGTATTACAACTCTCATTTTCCTCGCTTTGCTCTTTCTCCATTGGGTGTGTTTTGCCGTTACACCTCATGCTACTATACTCATATTTATAGAATAAAAGATGAAATAACTAATATATGCTTCAAATAATATATGAATTCACTAATAATTAATTTCTATATTACTAATGCTTACATAACTCTAACTAGTTACTAAACGATCTTAGCGTGATGTAGAAATAATTTGTTTGGACGGTTTGGTATGAAGTGTAAGAATAATGTGAAATACAGTGTATTAATAAGGAAAAAAAAGATAAATATACCTCAAACTATCGTAAATGATATACAAATACCCTCCGTCATATTTTTGGTAATGTGAAATATGATTTATATTAATAATATTAATTGACTATTGTTGTTGAATATGTGTTAGGATTGTATTAGTTATGCTGATATTATTTCTTATGCAATATTTAATTTGATATATTTAAATGATATGCAATATATAATTCCTATTAAAACATTCTTTACAGAATCCTCTCCACAAATAGTTAAATACAATAAACACAAATAGCTAAATACAATAGATTGGATGCGAAAAAAGATTTTAATGAGCAATTGTATTTCTTTTAAATTACGTTAGTGTATGCATTACAATTTCTTACATTGCTAGTATCACATTTCTTTTTGTATTAGTCATATATAACATAATATCAAATAGAGTTCATAACTAATAACAAACTTTTTAACTTTCTTGTTCACATAAATTAAATCAGGCAAAAAAACGTGTTCGATGAACAACATGTGAATATTCATATACTACCTCTTGTTGGTTCCGAGCAACAAAGGAGGATCATAAACAAATCAATAGCAAGGTATATAATATACCGTTAAATATTCAATATGATTTCACAAGATTTAGTTTCATTCAAGTAACAGATTTTAGCTTTGATTGAAAGGATGGAAATGTACAACACCAAGAATGCATCCTCCTCTATCTCCCCTCTTAACAACATAGCACAGCCATGGCAAAATGTTGTGAGTCTGTTTGGCTTGTTCAGGATTGGCTTTTGAGATAGTCACTCAATTGACTGGTGAAAGGACAAATATACCCTGAACTATCGTAAATGGTATACAAATACCCTCTGTCATACTTTTGGAACTTTGATACCCTGCCGTTCACTCTAACGTAAGACCAAATAATGACATGTGGCGCAATCTTATGGAGGAACCCGTTATTTGGTTGGAATTTTTTTGGGTCGTTGCTTGCTGCTCGGCGTGAGGCGGATGAGTATCGATGGTCACTGGTTTGAGGTCCGGTTTTTGGTTTCGTTTGCTGGAAAATGGAGGTTGGTTCAGTGGTCGACTCCTGATGGCTAATGGTGAAATGGGTCTGGTTCGTGGAGGTGTTTCTGGTGGCGTTTTGGTGGTGGTGAACTTCTCTGTTTGGTAGTTGTTTGAGCTGGAAAAGGAGGCGAGCTGGTTTGGAGGTGGATGTTTTAATTTGGGTCAAAGGGTTTCGGGTGGGTTTTTTAAATTTTAGGTTGGTCAAACGGATCCCTCCATAAGATTGCGCCACGTGTCATTATTTGGTCTTCCTTTAGAGTGAAGGGCAAATAAGCACTTGTTTTTTAACGGCAGGGGTAGGGGTGTTCACGGGTCGGTTTGGATCGGTTATTAATCAAAACCAAAACCAAATTAACTTAATCGGTTTTAAAATTATCAAAACCAAACCAAACCAAATATAATATACATTTATCGGTTTGGTGGTTATCAGTTTCGGTTTGGTTTGGTTCGGTTATTCGGTTATTAACCATACACAAAAATAAAAGAAACAATTCATTCAAAATGTGAAAAAAGTGACAACAATCCATTCAAAACGAAAAATAGTTAGAATGACTTAAATTATTGAACTTTCGATCACTAAATTTAGTATCAATAAAGCTTTAAAATTCACTATATTGGCCTAGACAGAAGAGACAATAACATTTTCAGTTCCACAAAGAATTGTCATAAACACTCATATACGTGAAATCAATAAGATAAATGTTTCATCTTGGACATTTTTGCTTTCAATAAGTAAATTATAAAGAAATTTTAATGAAAATATGTATAAGATCTATAAAATTGTTTATAAAAATAATATATTAAATATGTATATTAATAAAATATATGTATATAATTCATCGGTTCAGTTCGGTTATTTTTTTGATTTATTTCGAATAAAACCATAACCAAACCAAATACTATCGGTTTTCAAAAATCTAAAACCAAATCAAACCAAATCCAAATAAAATTGGTTTTATTTTATCGGTTTGGTTCGATTTTTCGGTTTGGATCGGTTTTTATCCAAACCGTGAACACCCCTAGGCAGGGGTATCAAAGTCCCAAAAGTATGACGGAGGGTATTTGTATACCATTTACGATAATTCGGAGGTATATTTATCTTTTTTCCCTATTAATAATGTTGATTGAATATGAGATTGCTTGTATTATTTATGTTGATACTATTTCTTATGCAATGTTTGATTTGATATATTAAAAATGTCATGCATCGTATAATTTCTATTAAAAAAAATTCTTCACAAAATCCTCTCCACAAATAGTTAAATACGACAAACACAAATAGCTAAATACAATAGATTGGATGCAAAAAAAAAAATTTAAGGAGCGAGATATTTCTTTTAAATCACGCTAGTGTATGCATTACAATTTCTTGCATTGCTATTATCATAATTTTTCATGTATTAATCATACATAACATAATATTAAATAGAATTTATATCTAATAACAAACTCCTTTTAACTTTCTTGTTTAATATATTTCTTTTAGAAATGAATTATTGACTATAAGGGTTTCTCTGCAAGATTTATTCATAGAGGCTGAGTCGAGTCCTAATTAAATACAAAAAGACGTAATCAATGGATAACATGTGAATATTTCTATACTACCTCTTGTTGGTTCCGAAAAACAAAGGAGGACCAGAAACAAATCAAAATACTCACACGAAAAACATAAATCAAACCAAATAATTTTATTGAGCTCACACCCTATAAACTTCACTAACTAATCATTGAATTCATAAAACAACAAAGATATAAAACAACAACATATCTAATGTAGTCTCACGAGCTAGGTCTAAGGAGAATAATTTGTGCGCAGCACATACCATTACTCCTACCTTATGAATGCAAAGAGACTGTTTCCGAAAGACCTCAACTAAAACATCAAGATTGTTTGTTTGCTATTTTGATCTTTTTAATCGTCTTAACATCTGTCTTAAATGACTTAGCAAGTACCAATTCACTAATTCCACTACTAAAAATTGATGATGGCAATGTAACAGTTCCAGGACTAGCACCACCAAGAGCAGCTACACCAACTGCTTTTCTCTTATGATCAAAATTATACTGATAATGTTGTAATCCTTTAGGAAACAGAAAAATATCCCCTGCTTGAAGTCTCTGAGTATACAGAACATCCTTCGTATCGACAAAACCAACCTCTAAAACGCCTTCCAGGAGGAGAAAGAGTCCAGTAGCGCGAGAATGGTAGTGGGGCGGGTTCACAGAACCTGGAGGGAATTGAAGCACAGCTAGTGACACTCCTTGACCATTAAGAACTGGAAACTCTGCCTTTGTAGCCTTTGTTGTGGTACATTTATCTAGTGGTTTTTGAAATATACCACGCATCGCGGTGTATGTGAAGTAATTGGCATCAATAGAGGATTTATTTTCAGGGGACGTGAAATCTGAAAGGATGTCTGGATCACTTGCTATTGTTGTTCTTGATATGACAATTGTAAAAATTGAAATTAGAAGGAATAGGGAAGATTTTGTGATATTTGTGATCATGTTTGATTAATTTGACAAATTTTTTTGATAGTTAAGTTGTTTAATTTATAATGTGTTGTATAGCACACCAAAATATTATTCAATATGAAAGTGGTTATACAGCTTTTGAACGATTCATTCAATGATTTAAAATTAAACATTGTTATCAATTATAACGCTGCATGATGATAAATATTATCTTGTTAATAACTCAAGGAAAGGACAAAATATAGGGTGTGTATATAGTCTGATTTTTTCATGTTTGGTCGATTAAGGTATTTTAGAAAATATACAAATTGTTTGTCATGCTTTATTTGAGTTGAAAGTTTTCCAGAAACGATCTCTCTACCTTTACGAGATAGGGTAAGGTTTGTACTATCCTCATACCCCTGCTTGTGGAATTCCACGGGATACGTTGTTGTTTTATAGTTTCTACGGAAACGAATTTCAAAAGTGATTTCCCTTGTGAGAATTGGTAAAACAATTGGCTAAATATAAGATTTTAATACAATATTTAGAGGGCAGCTATATTCAACACGGGTATATGGTATGCATATTTTGATAAATACTGAATTATCATATTGGAATCAAACAATTCGATATTTTGATATTAGTATTTTGATGATCATTGTGCACATCAAAAGTTTTTAGTATTCAGTACGATATTCAGTATTTATATTTTAAAAATGAGATACTAAAATATTGAATGTCATACCATATTCACATATTAAATTTACTCACACACAATGTTTCATATATCAAACCAAGTAACAAACTAAAGTAAAGATATCCATAAACGTAACATACATTATATATTTGACGTAAATATCAAGTACGACTAAATATTTTGTCAAAACAATAGGACTCTTTCTTTTTCATCATGGCAACTCCTTGAATAATTCTTGAAACAACCAAGAAATTAAAAACTAAGGTTAGGTAAGGTAGAAAGTATCAATGAAAGCTATGTTTTTACCTGCTACATAAAACAACTTATTGATTTGAAGCTTTTGGATCAAGAGTTTACTTTGTTTTTGAGTTTTCAATAAATAAAATATATACATTTGATGAATTTCTCAATACAAATATAGGGTCAATTGGACCCAATACCCTAAATTCACCCGTGTTATTTATACATAATAGTGAGTAATAGTATTTATCAATCAAACATGTATAATCACAATTTTGGTGCACTTGAGTCAATATCTTTTGGGAATAACCTCTCAACCTCCATCAAGTAGGGGTAAAGTCTACTTACAGTTTACCTTTCCTAGATAGCACTCGTAAGATTTAACTATTGTTGTACTTGTTGCTTTATAATCACAATTTGATGTATTTTTCGAAAAATATATCCACTAATTTTCTTACCATGCCATTAATAAAAACAGACTATATGGCTTCTAGTGATGATATATTACTAATATTATACATGAGTATTTCCTTTACTACTTCATGTCCCTAGCAATTCTTTTAAATAAAATCATTTGATATTCGAAATTCATTTCAAAGCTCAAACTCAAGTCTTCTCATTTAAAAGTATAACGATTTCATCCATCCCACCACATTTATTAGCGCGGCAACTCTCAACTTTTTATCAAATTTAATAAGTACCTGTTTCTGGTACACTTACACATTCAATTTAAGTCAAAATTGAATAAGTCTTGAAACTTTTTGAAATACAGCTGATAATATGTACCCTACAATATTAGAAATTGCTCAATTGAATTAATCATTTGACTTTATCAGCAACTAACTTATTCAATTTAAGTCCAAATAATACAAAATTTTTGGTATGCTACTTACAACACACTATAAATTGAACATGTTAACCATCAAAAAAATTATCAACTTAGAAAACATTTTTTTCATCAAAACAAAAAAATCAAACATGGCCTGGATTTCCACTAAATCATCCTTATTAGTTCTAATTTCAATTTTTACAATTGTCATATCAAGAACAACAATAGCAAGTGATCCAGACATCCTTTCAGATTTCACGTCCCCTGAAAATCAATCCTCTGTTGATGGCAATTATTTCACATACACCGCGATGCGCGGTATATTTCAAAAATCAGTAGATAAATGTACTACAACAAAGGCTACAAAGGCAGAGTTTCCAGTTCTTGATGGTCAAGGAGTGTCACTAGCTGTGCTTCAATTCCCTCCAGGTTCTGTGAACCCGCCTCACTACCATTCTCGCGCAACTGGACTTTTCCTCCTCCTGGAAGGCGTTTTAGAGGTTGGTTTTGTCGATACGAAGGGTGTTCTGTATACTCAGAGACTAAAAGCAGGGGATATTTTTCTGTTTCCTAAAGGACTACAACATTATCAGTATAATTTTGATTATAAGAGAAAAGCAGTTGGTGTAGCTGCTCTTGGTAGTGCTAGTCCTGGAACTGTTACATTGCCATCATCAATTTTTAATAGTGGAATTAGTGAATTGGTACTTGCTAAGTCATTTAAGACAGATGTTAAGACGATTAAGAAGATCAAAGAAGCAACCACAACACCCTGATATCACTCTCCAGTTGTCAGAGGCAGATTCAGGATTTAAATTTGATACGTTCAATTTTTAAGATTCTGAGTGTTGTATTCATTGTAGTGTAAGCTTATGGGTTCAGATCTAGTGTTTCATGATGCATTTCTATACTCCATGTCGAAAGTTATGGATTCAGATTATTCTGTAGTCAAAAAGGCTACATTTGTCCCCACATATTGTACTACTATCATTTTTTAAGAGTATATTTGTTGTTTTAATATAGTCAAGTATTGAACATGTTAGATCAAGAAAATTAGTTGGTTTTATTTCATTGTTCTGTTTTTGTGAGTGTTAAACTTTAGTTTTGGGGAGAATTCATTGGTAGTTTGTTATGGTTTTACAACTACAAAACCTACTTTAAAGCTAAGAGTCTTTCGAAAACAACCTCCCTATCTCTACGAGGTAAAAGTAAGATCCGTACGCTCTATATTCCCGAGACCTCATCTGTGAAACTACACTGGATATGTTATTGTAAAAGCTGCTTTGTTTCCAAAGTGTTTAGTGTGATATAGTTACAGTCTACATATATTTATTAGCAAGTTGTTGACAAGGTCATATGTTGACCTCCATAGCAAAGTGATAAGAGAGGGAAGGGGGATCAAGAGAAGCTTGTGGCTATCATAAAGGCATTTAAAGCTCTTGATGAATTTGACTTAATGGTATAATTGTTTTTCGAAAATAGTCTCTCTACCTTCACGAGGTAGGAGTAAGATATGCATACACTCTATCTTTCACAGACCCCGCTTGTAGGATTACATTGGATGTGTTGTTGTTGTAGAACTCTGTACTAGAAAAATAGAGGAGAAAAGCAAACAATTCCTTCTTTCTTACCCCTTCTCATTCTGAAAGGAACACTGTTGAACCATTCAATTAGTCATAACTACCAATCACTATAACAAATAAAAGGATTTGTGGCAATAATATACTTGCCGCTATATTATAGTTAGCAGCAATAATAAACATGATATTTATAACCAACACTCTATATAAATGTCGTTAAAGGCTTTAGCGACACTGGATACAATGATATTAACTCAATTGTTGCTAAAAAAATTGCAGCAAGAGAGTCTATCGCCACTGAATATCTCTTTTGTTGTAATGAATGTCCTTTCTGTTACAATATTTTTAATAACTGAGAAATCCCCAGGGCCAATAGAACATGTTTAACACTACATTGATGGGTTGGTCTTTCTACCCTTCTTCACTTAAACACCAGGATTCTATTTGTGGGAGGTGTTAAAGCAGTGACATGCCTCTACCCACACATCACGTGTTGCACTATTACCACTAGATTTTTCTTTAAAAAGTCAATATTAGCATTGCTAGCTTTGAATTCAGTTGTCTATACCAAGATAAATTATTGAATACATCCTCCATCTTAAGCAATAAACTGACAGATATATACATACACCAAAGTCAACTATTTTACATAGTTGTCTCTAAAAGATCCATTGTGCAAAGTCAAAGTCTGTAACATCCGACAATCGGAAGTGGTTTTGATGAAGCTTGAAATTCGGAAATAGTCAATTTTGGAAAATTTTAAAATCTGGAAATTTGGTTAAGTATGGGAAAAAAATGAGTTTTTGGCCAACTTCGAGTAGTCGTAACTCCTAGCTCAGGATGAGTTAGGAGTAGTTCCAGTTATGGTTGCGAAGCCCTTGGAACGACCTTTTCAACGCCACCGAGTTTTCTCAATTCCGAGTTCGTATGAGGGAGTTATGCCCTATAGAAGTTGGGCAGTTGGAAGGGAAAAGTCCGGAAATTTAAGGGCATTTTGGTCCTTTCACAAATCTTTTAATTGAGCTCATATTGTTGAGTTAGGATGATCTTTGGATCATTTTTGTCCCTTTTTGAAAGAGAAAGAGTTAGGGTTCTTGAGATTAGAGAAGAAGAGAAGAAGGAGAAGAAGAAGAAGAGAAGAAAGAGGAGCTTATTCGAGATCATTGTGGGTTTTCGTCGGGGGTGATCCCTATCAAGGTATGTGAGTTTTTCGTGTGGGTTGATCCTTTCCCCCACACACACCTAGTTTATTATATGATTGAGAAAAGATTGGAATTGTTGTTAAAGTTGGTAAAGTTGTTAGTTGTTGTTGATGTTGTGGATTGTGTAGTTGAAACCTATTGTATGTTGAGGGAATTATGATTCTTAGAGTTAT
>JAJOOR010086474.1:0-18911 GCA_036250505.1 Solanum acaule | reverse complement strand
CAGCTAAACAAGTTTCCGGTAACTTCCGAAGCACATTTTAAGAACTTTTTGGGTCAAATTCAATTATAACCATTTCATTAAGTTCTCGACTCCAAACTCACATGTGAGGCTCTAGTTTCACTAGTTCGTTTTTAGGGTCGTTACACATGGTGGCGGACTGGAGGGCCAAAATGAATAAATTTGTAATTGAAGTGTCCGACTTGGTAGTCAATGAATGTCGTTCGGCAATGCTTATCCCAAGTATGAATATTTCAAGTCTTATGGTCCATGCCGAACAAATTGAGGATCAAAAACTCAAGAAAATGAATAGGGAGGTAAAAAGAGCTAGACCAGTGATGGAAATTTCTCCAATGCTAAATTCGAAGGGCAAGGTCGACAAAGGTTCAATCAAAGGTTTTCAAACCAAGGTTCCTCTAGTGCTTCCCCAATGGTCAACAAGGATAGGGTATCTATCCCTAAGCCTCAAGGAGGTTATGATAAGGGAACTACTATGGCAAAGCCTACTTGTGCCAAATGTGGAAAGAAGCATGATGGCAAATGCTTGGCCGGTTTGGGTGTGTGTTATGGTTGTAGTAAGAGTGGTCATCAATTGAAAAATTGCCCAACACTTACAGCCAAGGGGAGAGAAGATAAGCAAACTCCTCAAAGCAGTTCAAACTCCAATGCTCAAAGCAAAACTGCTTTTATGCTATTCGATCCCGAGAAGACCAAGAGAGCTCCTCGGATGTGGTGACCGATATGCTACAAGTCTTTTCTATTGATGTATATACTTTGTTAGATCCCGGTGCCACTTTGTCCTTTGTGACACCTTTTGTGGCCATGAAGTTTGAAATACTCCCCGAAGTGTTATTAGACCCTTTTTCGGTTTCTACTCCGGTTGGTGACTCGGTGGTGGCTAGAAAAGTTCATAGAAGTTGTCCTATTTCCTTGTCCCATAAAGTTATTTTAGTGGATTTGGTAGAGTTAGACATGTTAGACTTTGATGTGATTTTGGGTATGGATGGGTTGCATGCATGTTATGCCTCTATCAATTGTAGGACTCGGGTTGTTAAATTCCAATTTCCAAATGAGCCTATTCTAGAGTGGAAAGGGGGAAATTCTATCCCTAGAGGTCAATTTGTTTCTTATCTTAAAGCTAGAAGAATGATCTCCAAAGGGTGTATTTACCATCTTGTTAGGGTAATGGATGTTGAATCCGAAGTCCCTTCTCTAGATTCGGTTCCAGTAGTAAATAAGTTTCTAGAAGTTTTCCCCAATGAATTGCTCGAAATTCCTCCCGAACCGAAAATAGATTTTGGCATTAACCTTTTGTTGGATACACAACCTATCTCCATTCCTCCTTATAGAATGGCTCCAACCGAGTTGAAAGAGTTGAATGAGCAATTGAAGGATTTGCTAAATAAGGGTTTTATTATACCAAGTATCTCTCCATAGGGTGCTCCGGTGTTGTTTGTTAAAAAGAAGGATGGTTCTTTTAGAATGTGCATCGACTATCGCTAATTGAACAAAGTGACCATAAAGAATAAATATCCCTTTCCAAGGATAGATGACTTGTTTGATCAACTCCAAGGGGCTAGCTACTTCTCAAAAATTGGCCTTCGTTTGGGGTATTACCAACTAAGGGTGAGAGGGGATGATATACCTAAGACGGCTTTCCAAACTAGGTATGGGTATTATGAATTCCTTGTGATGTCATTTTTCCTAACTAATGCTCCGGCAGCATTTATGGACCTAATGAATAGAGTGTTTAGGCAACACCTAGACATGTTTGTGATCGTGTTTATCGATGATATTTTGATCTACTCAAGGAGTGAAAATGACCATATGGACCATTTGAGGATTGTATTACAAGTCCTTAAAGACCACTAACTATTTGCGAAGTTTAGTAAGTGTGAGTTTTGGTTAAGGTCTGTAGCCTTCCTTGGTCAAATAGTGTCAAACAAGGGTATTGAGGTAGATCCTAAGAAGACGGATGCGGTCAAGAATTGGCCTAGACCTCTAACTCCTTCCGACATTAGAAGTTTTTTGGGTTTGGCCAGTTACTATAGGAGGTTTGTTGAGGAATTTTCCTCCATTGCTTCTCCGTTGACGGCTTTGACCTAAAGGAAAGCTAAGTTTGAGTGGTCGGAGACTTTTGAGAAAAGCTTCCAAGAATTGAAAGATAGACTTACTTACGCTCCGGTGTTAACCTTACCGGAGGGTACGTATGGTTTTGTTGTTTATTGTGATGTCTCTAGAGTTGGGTTGGGATGTGTGCTCATGCAACATGGTAAGGTGATTGCTTAAGCTTCGAGGCAACTTAAGGTCCATGAGAAGAATTATCTGACCCATGATCTTGAATTAGCGGCGGTTGTGTTTGCTTTGAAAATATGGAGACATTACTTGTATGGGGTCCATGTGGATGTTTTCACCGACCACAAGAGTCTTCAATATATGTTTAGTCAAAAGGACTTGAATCTTCAACAAAGAAGGTGGTTTGAACTTTTGAAGGATTACGACATGAATGTCCTTTACCACCTCGGAAAAGCTAATATTGTAGCGGATGCACTTAGTAGATTGTCCATGGGTAGTGTGGCTCATATAGAAGATGAAAAGAAAGAGTTATTCCGTGATGTACATAGGTTGGCTCAGCTAGGTGTCCAACTAGTGGATTCCACCAAGGGTGGTTTCATGGTTAATAATGGCTCCGAATCATCCTTTGTGGTGAATGTGAAGTCTAAACAAGATCTTGATCCTATATTAGTTGAATAAAAGAATCGGTACTCAAGAAGTCTGTTAAGGCTTTCTCCCAAGGGGGAGATGGGGTACTTAGGTACCAAGGTCGGTTATGTGTTCCGGATGTGGATGGGTTAAGGGAGAAAATTTTAGAGGAGGCTCATAGTTCTCGGTATTCTATTTATCCAGGAGCCACCAAGATGTACCATGATTTACAGGAAGTCTATTAGTAGAATTGAATGTAAAGGGATATTGCGGGATTTGTAGCCAAATGTCCTAATTGTCAACAAGTCAAGGTTGAGCACCAAAGGCCAAGAGGCTCATTGCAAGATATACCAATTCCCACTTGGAAGTGGAAGAGATCAGTATGGATTTTATTGTGGGTTTGCCTCGTACTCGAAGGCAACATGATTCTATTTGCGTCATTGTTGATAGGATGACAAAATCAACCCACTTTATTCCCGTCAAAGTTTCTCATTCGACGAAAGACTATGCAAATTTGTATATAAGGGAGATAGGGAGGTTATATGGAGTTCCTTTATCCATCATTTCGGATCGGGGTCCTCAATTTACTTCACACTTTTGGAAGTCATTCCAAAAGGGGCTTGGTACTAAGGTAAAGCTTAGCACCGCTTTCCACCGTCAAATGGATGGTCAAGCAGAGCGCACTATTCAAACTTTAGAAGACATGTTAAGAGTGTGTGTTATAGATTTCAAGGGTAATTGGGACGACCATTTGCCATTAATAGAGTTTTCCTACAATAATAGTCACCACTGAAGTATCAGTATGGCTCCTTTTGAAGCCTTGTATGGTAGGAGATATAGGTCTCCAGTTGGTTGGTTTGAGGTAGGTGATATTTTTCTTATTGATCCCGAATCGGTTTATGAGGCTATTGAGAAAGTTTGGCTCATTAGAGAGAGGTTGAGAACGACTCAAAGTAGAAAAAAGTCTTATACCGATGTGAGGAGAAGGGATCTAGAATTTTAAGTTAATGATTGGGTCTATTTGAAAATCTCACCTATGAAAGGTGTGATGAGGTTTGGCAAAAAGGGGAAACTTAGTCCCTGATATGTGGACCCATATCAAATTTTGAAGCGTATTGGGAAAGTTGCCTATGAATTGGACTTGCCAAATGAGTTGGCACTGGTTCATCCGGTATTTCATGTTTCTATGCTAAAGAAGTGTATTGGAGATCCGATATCCATTACTTCCCTAGAAGGGGTGAGAGTAGATGAAAGCCTTTCCTATGAAGAGGTCCTGATAGAGATCCTTGACCGACAAGTCAAGAGATTGAGAAACAAGGAAATAGCTTCTGTAAAGGGTTTGTGGAGGAACCATTTAGTTGAGGGTGCTACTTGGGAGGCCGAGGCCGATAAGAAGTCCCGATATCCTCATCACTTTCCTTTTACTCCTATTCAAGCTTGAGGTAATTAGTTCCTCTTGAGTTTTAGCATTTTGGAGGTCATGAGTGTTACATGAGTTTTTCCATGATTTCCTTATGTTATGCATGTTCTTTATGAAATTCATGTTTAGTGAGAAAATAAGTCACAATGAATTATGCTCCTCATGTCGTTGTGCATTTAGTATGAATTGCCTATTTTGACTTCATGAGATGGGTTGATGAACATGCTTTAGTATGCTTTTGAGAGTAATCGCTTATTGGCACCATGATATTGTGTTGAGCATTATTTAAGTTTGAGAAGTTAGTTCCTCCTACGATTATGAGAAATATTGAGTTTCATGCATATTTGGGTTGTTAGATGTAGTTCCTACTCCTTTGTGTTGCATTGATTATATTTTGAGATGGAGTTGATGTTTCCTCCTTTGATTTGTGCATTATTTTGATGTTTCATGCATAATGGGCTTGAGTTTTTATTTCCGCAAGGTGTCTAGATCATCATTCGAGGACGAATGTTCCCAAGGGGGAGATATTGTAACAAACAAAAAATTAGTAGACCTAGCTAGAGCTTGACATTAGGATTAGAGCCTTGAACGTACCCTCCCGTACCTTAAAATCCATGTGTTAGTGTTAGAACGTCAAGGTCTAAACCCCAAGGACCAACCCTAGGTCCTTGAGGAAAAGCCTCAAGAACGCTGTCTGGCAGTGACCCACAAAGGGCACCCACGCCTCGTGGGTCAGCCCACGCCCCGTAGATGGGAGTCGTGGGTTAAGCATGCCAAAAACAGCTCCCAGAACCAGCCAGACCCTGACCCACGCTTCACCAGCACGGGCCGTGGGTCCAACCACGGTCCGTAGGTGAGGGGGTCGTGGGTCACACCTGGAAGGTGGTTTTTGGGAGTTAGTTGAAGGGTAGTTTTGGGTTTCCATTATAATTAACTATTAAGTGATGTCGTTTTGTATTATTTTAAACTAACTATATAAGTGTTTTAAGCCCCTAAACTAAGGCATCTAAATCATAACTACCAACTTCCCAAATCAAAATCAATTTCCCAAAAAAATCTTCTCTCTAGAACTCCAAGGAAGAAGAAGAAGAAGAAGATCAAGTTAGAGCTTGAAGAAGGAGGGTTTTTCATACGAATTTGTTGGATTTCTTCACCTAAGGTATGGTAGTCTTGATCCATGGATAGTTTTCATCCATGGAGCCCCTCAAACTTTTGATTTCAAAAGTAGAAAACCCTTAAAAGCTAGGGTTTTGACTCCAAGTCATGGATTCTTCCTAAAAATGATTTTTATGATTTAATTACATTAATTTATGATTGAATTGTGGAATTATTGTAGTTTTATGATGAAACCTCCCATGAATCCATGATAACCCCATGTCCCCAATTTATGAACTTGTGAGGTGGGTGAATTGTGGTGAGATGAATCTTATGAGATTATGTTGTAGTAATTTGGTGATTTGAATCATGTTGTCTTCCATATCTAATGTTGTAAATCTAGATGTATTGGATGGAATGTAATCCTTGACCCAAGAGGGATAAAACATGAGAATTATACAAATTGTAGACTCATTGTACATGCTTGTGGACATGATTATAATCTAATTGTTGTGTTGATTGAAAGTCCATTCTCATAAACACATAATGAACATGATGTGAAAGTTCTTCTCACAATATGATGATTCTAAGGTTGAAAGTCCATTCTCACCTATTGAATCTAGGAGCTATTTTATGGGTTGTGTTGGATGAAGGGTTAAGAGAGTTTACATGCAAGTAAACTCAATTCAAGATTAAACATGTAATTGTTGGAAGTAATGCTTAGCACCGAGTGGATATTGAATACGAGATAGAGGCTCTCCCGTTATGAAAGGCATGGTTTCTAAAGTTAATCTCATGAGATAGAAGCTCCCCCGTTAAGTAAGGTTGGGGTTTATACTAACAATTTCCTTATCCCATAACTATGTGCCCTCATATGTCTTTAGCTAGTGGATCCACCTAAAGTCTAATACATTTTAGTTCTACCTTAGGCAAGTAGGACACCTCTTTTCAGTTTGGGACATGACACCATTTCCTAACGTTAAGCTCATATGGTCTATGTCGGTTAAGGCTTATTCCCAATATAATGAAGAAGATGAATTATTAACTATGATTGCTCAAGAAGCTTTACTTAGCATATGTAGGATTATGGAATCTTACTTATGCATTGCACAAGTAGGCTTTAAGGGTGCTTATGGTATCTTTCCATTATACTATGATGATTTAAATGTTGAACATGCTTATGATTTATGTTCTTCCATTGTCTTCTAAATGAGGTTTGAACTTACAATTTGCATGCATTTAACTAAAATATCCATTTTAGCATGTTTTCAAGGATTTTATGCATGGCTATCATACTTCATTTTTGTACTAACCCATATTTTTTCTACATTTTCCACAAAGTGTAGGTTCTGGTGTTTGAGGTAATCTTCCTTCGATTCAAGCTTGGATCGACTATTCTCCTAGCTTGTGGTGAGTCCACGTGGATCCAAGGACTAGTGATTTCTTGTTGTTCTTTTTCTTTCATTGTACTACACTTTCAGATTATTGTAAGGGTTGTGACCCTATTTGAGACTTCGATTGTAATAGATGGCTAAATGAGACAAGGTCTAGACTTCAGCTTTGCTTTTATGAAAACATTTTAAGGGTTGAAATGCGTTTTACTCTTTATTATTCTTTACTTATGTTATGTTATGCTAAGTGGCTTACATGATGCCTTTAGGGTCTTATGTGCCTTGTTACATCTAGGGGGTACCCTTGGGTCATGACAAATAAGGCTCACCAACTGACTCTGAGTGATCAACTGGATCAACGAGGCGCTAGATGTTGATCCTGGTTACCTGTATCTGCATCATAAAATGATGCCGACCAAATGGCATCAGTACATTGAATGTACGAGCATGCGAGGGGAAAACTAAACATGACATAAGCTTGAACTAAATTCTGAAAGAAACACTTACCTTAACTTTACTTAACTCATGGATACTCAACTCAATGCAGAAATAAACAACAGTAAAGATGCAGTTTATATAAAGCATTTAAACAATAGGTAACAACTCAATATACATATATAATAAAGTAATATAATTCTATGGGAGTTTCTCTAACCGACAACCATCACTATGAGATATGTGATCATACAGTGTTTCACCCACGCTGCGAGAACTGTCATATAGCTTGCCGGGATATAGAACGCCTCAACTTAGTGGATCCCTTAGTCTATGCTAAAAAGCATTAAGGAATCATCTAAAAATTATGACCCTTTCTACCCACGTTGGCTACATGGTTTATGGAGACATGAGTTATTATGAACTCGTCCCCATATCAGTGCTCAATACTACTCCCAAAATAACTCAGCTCATATGTTTAAAACCAAAACTCTTTCTGTGGTTTGAGATAATTACTCAAAAGCTAGCTCAAAGGCTCTTTTGGAAATCGGTGTTTCCTCTTTTGTTTAAAATGTGAAAATATTTACTCATTTAGGAATACTTAGTCCCCATATACTCTTTTTGAAGAAATGAACTTCATTTGTTACTCTTACTTAACTCAAAAGTCAAGTCTTAAAACAAGTATAAAGTATTTGCAAAAGACTTTTTGAAAGGACTCTAAGAACTCTGTAGACTTGGCTCTTAACTTTCCTTGAATTTGAATTTATGGATTCAAGGATTGTGATTTGTGATTGGAAAGATCTCATGATGTTTAGGAGTTTTTTTAGATAGTTAAACATGAGAAACGATCAAGAAATCACTGTCTGGAATAAGTCTGTGACGCGGAGATGCATTCAATTATTTGGTCACGAAATAAATTTTGAGGCAGAAGAGTCTGTGACCGCTCTGCGATGTGGAGAGAAAATTCCCCATCCTGAGGAACACGTCCGGGACGAGGACCTGGTACCAAGATTCACCCGACTTTTTCCTTCTTCATTTTCTAACCCCAATTCGCCTAAACTCGATTCTTTTTCTCAAATTCTCTTTAGATTTAGATACCCAGTATATATATACACAAGAATCTAATTCAAACAACTCAAGGAAAACAACACTATAATCTCAAGAAACTCCTCAATCTCAACCAAAATTTAAGAACGAAAGCAATTCAAGAACACACATCAAGAACATTCAAACTTCCAATCTTTTTAGGATGACTTCACACCAAAATAAACATGTTTGGCACGTGGGTGAATGAACCCAAGGTTATGAAAGTCTCACATACCTCGTATGATCAAATCCTTGATGAAATCCGCAATCAATTTCTCACTAAGACGACGAATCTTGACTTTCCTCTTCTCTTCTCTCTTGAGTTCTGCTCTCTAAAACCTTAGCGTGAATTTTCAATTGTGCAAACTGAACCAATTCAGTTTTGACCCTAATTAATTCACTAAAAATGAATTTAAATCAATTGGTATGGAAAAGACCATAATACCCTTCTAAAATCCGATTTTGATTTTCCTTATCTAGACATCCCGACTTCCAATGGGCATATCTCCCTCATACAAACTCGAAAATGAGCAAACTTGGTGGCGTTGGAAATATAATTCAAAGGTCTTTCCTACGGTATCTTGTAACACACCTAACTCATCCTGATCTAGGGGTTATGGTCATTTGAAGTTGACCCAAAACTCATACTTAGCTTAACTTTGTCAAACTTTCCAAATTTGATTATTTCCACAAATGGTTTATTTCTAATTCTAGGTCTTTCAAATAGAGAGGTGTTACACCATTGCCTAATATAGATGATCTCTTTGACCAGTTGTAGGGTGCATGAGTATTCTCAAAAATTGATTTAAGGTCTTGGTACCATTAGTTAAAGATTAGGACCGAGGATGTACCCAAGACGATGTTCAGGACTCGGTATGGGCACTATGAGTTCTTAGGATATCGTTTGGGTTAACCAATGCACCTGCAACCTTCATGAGTTTGATGAATGGTGTGTTCAAACCATTAATGTATTCCATTGTAATTGTATTTATTGATGAAATTTTGGTCTATCGAAGAGTAAGGAAGAGCATACAGATCATCTTCGTATTGTTCTGGTGTCCTTGGGAAAAAAAATATTATGCAAAATTTTCTAAGTATGAATTCTGGTTGTTCGGTTGTCTTTTTGGGTCATGTGTTTTCAGAAGAAGAGGTAATGGTAGATCCCAAAAGATTGAAACACTTAAGAACTAGGTCAGGCCTAGTTCTATGACTAAGGTTAGAAGTTTTGTGGCGCTCGCTAGCTACTATCGGCGGTTTGTGAAGAATTTTTCCTCTGTTGCCACGCACTTGACAAGGCTGACTCAAAAAGAGTTGTCTTTTGAGTGGACTGACAAATGTGAAGAGAGCTTCCAAAAGCTCAAGACTCTTTTGACCATAACACATATTCTGACATTACCAGTGGAAGGTAAGGATTTCATTGTTTATTGTGATGCTTCACATTCGGGCCTGGGTGTTGTGTTGATGCAGAATAAGAATGCCATAGCTTATGCCTCATGACAGTTGAAGATTCATGAGAGGAACTACCAAATGCATGATTTGGGGTTGGCAGCGGTAGTGTTTGCTCTCAAGATTTGGCAACATGATCTCTATGGAGTCAAGTGGAAGTGTTCACTAATCATCGCAGTCTACAACATGTGTTCACTCAAAAAGACTTGAACCTGAGACAATAAAGATGGATGAAGTTACTTAAAGATTATGATGTCACCATTCAATACCATCCGAGTAAGGCTAATGTGGTGGCAGGTGCAATAAGTTGGAAGACAGTGAGTATGGGAAATTTAGCTTGCTTGGGTGTGTCCCGACGACCGTTGGCTAGAGAGATCCAGACCTTGGAGTCTGGGTTCATACAGTTGGGCATTTCAGAGAAAGGTGGGGTGTTAGCTAGCATTGAGGTTAGGCCCACTTTCATTGAGGACATCAAAGCCAAGCAGTTTGAGGATGAGGGTTTGAATGAGCTCAGAAACAAGACAGAGGCAGAAAATGTTGCTCTTGATGCATGTGGTGTGCTCAATTTTAGGGGGAGGATTTGCATTCCCCGAGTGGATGACTTGATTCAAAAAGTGTTGATAGGATCTCATGGTTTGCGGTACTTTATTCATCCAGGTGTGACCAAGATGTATCAAAACTTGAAGCGACTTTATTGGTGGCTTGGCATGAAAAAAGATATAGGTGAGTTTGTGGCTAAGTGCCAAAACTGTCAGCAGGTAAAGTATGAGCCTTAAAGGCCTGCCGGTTTGCTACAGAGAATGCCAATCCCTGAATGGAAGTGGGAAATGATAGATATGGACTTTGTGGTTGGACTTCCCAAGACCATGGGAAAGTTTGACTCCATTTGGGTTGTGGTTGACAGATTGACTAAGTTATCCCACTTCATTCCAGTCAGAGTAGACTATAATGCCCATCAGTTGGCAAGGATTTATGTTAAGGAGATAGTAAGGTTGCACAAGGTGCCCCTTTTTATCATCTCAAACTGTGGCACACAGTTAACATCAAAGTTTTGGGGGAAGTTGCATGAAGATTTGGGCACTTAACTCACTTTCAGCACAACTTTTCATCCACAAATTGATGGATAGTCGAAGAAGACAATTCAAGTGTTGGAAGACATGTTATGGGCATGAGTAATTGACTTTGGAGAGCATTAGGATAAATTAATACCTTTGTGTGAGTTCTCCTACAACAATAACTATCACTCCAGCATTAACATGGCACCATTTAAAGCACTTTATGAGAGGGGATGTAGATTGCCCATAAGATGGTTTGAGGTTGGAGATGTGAAATATTTGGGTTGGGGTGGAGTTGGTAAAGGATGCTCGAGATAAGGTGAGGAGTATCCAAGCTAAGCTTTTAGCCGCTCAGAGTCGACAGAATGAGTATACAGATCGTAAGGTAAGGGACATGACATTTCAGGCTGATGAACAAGTTCTTCTGAAAGTGTCACCCATAAAAAGGGTGATGAGATTCGGCAAGAAGGGTAGTCTCAGTCTTCGCTACATTGGCCCATTTGAGATCCTTGATTGTGTAGTGCCAGTAGCTTATAGGATGTCTTTACCGCCTTGCCTATCTGGAGTCCATCCAGTGTTCCATGTGTTCATATTAAAGAAGTATCACGGGAATGAAGATTATATCATCAAGTGGGACTCAGTTTTGTTAAACAAAGATCTTAAGTCTGAAGAGAAACTGGTTGCAATCATTGATCATGATGTCCGAAAGCTGAGAACCAAAGAGATTAAGTCAGTGAAAGTTCAATAGAAACATCGTCCGATTGAGGAAGCTACTTGGGAAACCGAGAAGGACATGCGAGATAATTATCCCCAACTATTTGACGATTCAGGTACTACTATATTCTTGCCTTAGCCTAGTTTTCATAGTTTGTCACTCGGGGATGAGTGATAAGTAAATTGTTATCTATTGTAACGATTTATTCTCGTTGTTATGGATATGCCAATGGGGAAGGAATTTGGTCCAATAAACTCCTGAGTAGTAACTTGGAAATTCCCGCCTAGGCCAAACTTGGATGAAATCTGAGTCAGGTGAGGTCTAGGGTAATTCGGTAATGGATGGGGGATTTGATTATAAATTTAATATTTGAGTGGATATCCAAGACGATAAGGATTTTGTACGGCTTTACGAAATCAAATTCGGACAAGTAGAACTCCCGTTATTGATTTAAGCGTGAAATGGTGGTTTTAGAACGTCAAGGTTTGAGGGTTTGTTCTGAAATTGAAACTTGAAACAGATATTCCGAGTCTCTATCTCCGTACAACCCACCGTGGCGGGATTATTTCTGCCATGGCGGGGTAGCTATGGCGGACCAGTCGCAAGTAAAAATGGGAAAAGTCCCAAAAATGTTATTTTTATGCAAACTTTGTTCTTGGAGAGAAAATGGGTGACCTATGTCTATTTCTTCTATTTTTTCACTAATTCTCGCGCTAAAGGTAAGTCAATTACTCCCCTAATTCGTAAATTGATTCTTAGAACTTAGAATCCTTGCTATTTATCCTTGGGGGAGGGTTTTGGCTTGAATTTAATGGTGAAAAAAGCCCTAGTTGGGTGTTAGGATCATGAGATTGGCTAAGGGTTAGTATTTGGATATAATCCGGGTAAACTAGGCCTCTATTATTGTTTCTTTGCATAATTTACTTGTTTTAGACCAAGAACAAGCTGAGAGACTTCGGAAAGGGAAAGCTCAAGTTCAAGTTCCTTAAAAGTGTTCAGGCTTGGTTTCGAGGTAGGTGATGATTTGATTTCCCATCTATGTTATATATACCTGCTAACTGATCCATTGTATTCATGCATATATGTCAATAGGGAAAGATGAAATGAATCTAATGAAATGACTAATTGTGATTATGTAGCATGCAATGAACATGTTACCTGATTGTGCTATACAAGTATGTAAATCATTCATAGTGGTTCTGATTGTGTTTGTGATTGTGGTTGATTGGATCGGGTGTCACGTTCTGACACATAATTAGATCGGGTGTCACATTCTGAGACATAATTGGATCGGGTGTCACATTCCGATACATTATTGGATCGGGTGTCACATTCTGACACACTAACAGTTTGAGTGTGATTCCATGAGAGGACCATCATTGACTGTTGCATTTGAGATTGATATTGTGAAACTAATATATTGGGCATGAACTTGTAAATTTTTATTCTTTCTATATATGTCTGGTTACTTTGTTGTAGTTACTTGTGTATGTCTCATTTACTGGAATAGCCGCGCGATCCTACCAGTACACCATTGTTTGTGTAGTGATACTGCACTTGCTCTTTCTTTGTTGAGTACATGACATCTGTAGGCGGCTATTGAGAGACCTAAGCTAGGAAATCACTGACTTGTTGAGTTCAAGGGTGATTCAGTTCCTTCAGGCTACCATGGATTCATCTAGGATCTTAGTCCATTTCCTTCGGACTTAGAACTTTCAGACTCTTGCTTTATGTTTAGCTGTTTTAGGGTTGCATCCTCTTATCTTAGACCGTTTAGTTAGAAGTTTTGGTGCAATGACTTTCATGTTCTAGGGGTTGAATTTCCGCTTGTTTATGTTGTTTTTGATAACTTATTGAGTTTATAGGAACTCAGCTTTTAAATTGATTATTTAAACCAGTTTCCACATTTTAAAATGTCTGTCTTTTGGTTAGTATTATTTAGTTAGGTTGTAGTAATGGTTCTCCCACCGGAGGGTTGTGCCAATCACGGTGGTTTGGATCGTAACACACTATTAGCAATATTTCAAAGTAAGCTTGTCAATGGCCCAAATATACTTTAATTGTTATCCCAATCTATATATATAATAAAGGAGAAACATAAACAAGGTGATGTGGTACCTCTCTATGGCCTCCATTTGTATTTGTCTTTTTTCTCATTTTTTGACATTTTTTTCTTATTTAAATTAATTATTGTATTATAAAATCAAATTACTTAATTTATTACAAATAAATATTTTATTAATGGAGTAACATTTATAACAATGACTCTCAACATTCTTTTTTTTCTTTGTTAGCCTCACTTCTAATCATAAAATGATAATATATTTTAAGTTTTTCTGTTTATTATTTAATTTATTTACAAGGAGTAATTACCCATGACCTACACCTCTATAATTTTTATTTTTAATAATATTCAAGACTCTCATAATTTTAATGTCCATGACCTTCAAAAATTAATTTGTAAGTTTATGATGTCTTATGGTATTCCTATATTTCGCCTGTATAAACTCATATTTAGTTTCATGGAGATTCACATTCAAGATTATCATTTCTCTTCTTCATCAGATTGGTTTGTGAATAACTAAAATGTAACAAAAAAGAAGTACATGAAGGTGAGAAATATTTCATTCCCGAGTCTTCTACATTTTGCCTATCTAAATTCACATTTAATTTCATGAAAATTCACATTCATGGATATATTTTCTCTTCTTTATCATATTAGTTCGTGAATTAACTAACATGTAACGAAAAAGAAGTACATCAAAGATAAGAAATATTTCATTCTCAAGTCTCTTTTTATTTTTATGTATTTGGATATGCTTTCTTAATATTTTATTTATGTATGTATTATCATTCTCCAAGCAAGTAAGACTCAAAAAAAACTTTGTAATAATGAACAATGTGTTGTTAGTATGTGATTGTACTCTTTAATAGTCAATTTGCTTAATACAATATAGTTTGATTACAATATGTGTGAGATTTCAAGAGAAGATTATTATTTATTGTTAGTACAATTGAAAAAATTATTTACAGATATATTACATATAGTTTAGATTTCTTTCTTTCTTTTGGTATAATCACCTTCAATTGGTATGATATTTTATTTATTTATAATTATGTTTTTTTTTATTCAATTGATAGCATATAATGAAGAGGTTGACATATGGAGTACATAATATGATGGCGGATCTACTTACAAAGGAAGATAGTAGAAGAAAACCAATTTTTGAAGCATAAGTAGGGATTATTTTTGCTAGAAATTTTTTTGTTACTTTGACTTGTATTGGTAAGGTAGCTACTTTTGCTAGAATTTTTCAAACTTTAGTTTGTATAAGTAAAGGGATAAGGGTCTGAAAAATACCCCAACTTTGGTTGGATTTGTTGTTGCGATACTAAACTTTCATAAGGACCTATTACCTCCCTAGACTATTTAATACTGTACTTTTTACCCCCTAAACTATTTAATAGTGTATTTTAAAGATATATATGTGCCCACGTGGACACATTACTATTTATAATTTTACATTATTTTTTATGTCCACGTGGAAAAATATATATGTTTAAAATACGGTATTAAATAGTCTAGGGAGGTAATAGGTCCTCATGAAAGTTTAGTATCGCAACAACAAATCCGACCAAAGTTGGGGTATTTTTCAAACCCTTATCCCTATAAGTAAATTAACTACATGTATTGGCAATGCTACTCATTTGGTTCTTTACTATTCTATTATTATTATTTTTGTTATGAAGCACAATTAATATAACTATCTCATTTAAAAAATAAATAAATTATAATGATAATGAGCTTCATTTTTATTATGCTTGCAAGAAAATAATTAAAAATAAAATATTAAATTCTATGATGTCCTTTTTTTTTGTATGTACTATTCTTTTGTGTTTGAAATGTATTTATATTTTTTATGCCGTCACCAATCATTTTATTTTTTTGTTCATTATTTTATTTCTATCCCTTATTTTCACATTTATTTATTTATACAAATAAAATTAATACATAATTATTAATGCAATTAATGCCTAATAAAATTCATAACTCATGTCTCTTCATTTTACTTGTAACTTATACTCTTAAATATTGTTATAACTTTTTCATGTTTCTTTTTCATAATTTTTATTAATATTTTAATAAATGTTTAAAAAATTAAAAAAATTAATTATAAAGACACAATGAAGAACTTCAAAAGTTTTTTTTACGAAATCAGAATTTGTATAGAGGATCATAAAAAATATGTATACAATATATTGTTATTTCAAAATATGATCTCTATTTCATTTACTTCACCATGGTAAATAATTTATTCTACTATATACATATGAATAGTTTACACTTAAAAAATGTAAAATAATTCAATTTTATATATTTTAAAAAGATGAAAAAATGTAACATATTGCATATGAAGAGAATATCAATATTGTTTATATATCTGATACTAACATGAATATAAATATTATATATCATTGTCCAATAAATATTTCTTATAGTCGCGCGAAGCGCGGACAATTTCCCTAGTTATTCTATAGACAGTAATGATCAAAACATAATAGACATATTAACATTAAATGTTAAAACTAAAAATATGGATAGTAAGGCTAATACAAGAGAAATAACCATAAATATATAGAGTATATTATAGATAAATGAAAACTACTATCCTTTTGGAAGCCAATCATAATCATAGTAATACCTTTGTCCCAAAGATGATAAAATGGGATGACGTATTGACAAAAGATGTTTGACATTTTGACTCCATAACGGAGCCAGAAGTCGAGAAAGAACATTCAAACACTAATCAAGTAATTAATTTCTAGATAGATCAATAGATTTAAATTTATATGAACCCAATCTTGTAGTCAAGCCTCTTCAAGTAAAGAATATCATTTTCCAGGTCATCTTTCTCCACGATCAGGGAGGCAGATGAAATATTATTAGAAGACAGATAGAAATTAAAAAGGGTAGATTTCTCATAAACAAATCCCAAGGCGAAATATAAATTTAGAAATTCTTAACCCTTAAAATCAACAAGTCTTACTACTAGTAAAGTTCAAGGAGTAAAGGACTACTTATGCAGGATTAGATCTTGTTGGTGTAATATACCACAAATACAATAAATTACAGTTGAAAATAAAATGATAAAAAATGAATAAATAATCTTTAGGCTGAGGCGGATATCGCGCTCTCTTTAAGGAGATTCTAGCCCACTGCAGCAAATGTTTTTCATTGGTCCAATAGTAGTCCTTCTTGACTTGTCCCTTCCAGGATACAGCAACATAATCACAAAATATAACTCAACAACTCTGGACAAGAGTTGAGTCCAAAGCTCCACAAAAAGAACACCCCCCCTTTAACATATAATACTCTCTTTTGTATAGTGAATATAGTTAAAGACTTAGAATATTTTTCTATGTCTCAATTCTCTCTTTCACTACACTAACTCAATATACACAATATAACACTTCTCATTTTTTCTTACACTCTTTCTCTTGTATCTCATCTTCTTCACAATCCAAAGGAAGACATCACTATTTATAGGTGAGAATTCTTCATTACAATGAATAGGAAGACAATGAGTAGTAAATTGGATAAATGAATAGCCCAAAGGTAACATAAGTTACAAGATATAATGAGGTAGAATAATGGGTGAAACTAGTGGTAGATCATGGCAATAGTGGTTACAAGAGTTGCATCACAATAATGACCACGTTTTTGTCAACTTATACCCACTAACATATGCACTTAATATTTTAATTTTAATATTAAAATGCATAAACACCAACATTCCACCACTCATTTCAATATTAAATTAAGAGAGTTCTTCACAACTTAGTTGAATGTAGACTATTATTCATAATGAAGGTGTGCTCTACATTGAACCTTCACTTAGTAAAACAATAACATTTACTCCAGAGTCAGTAGTGGTCTCAGACTTGAACTATGACTGCTTAAGGAAAATAAAGTATCACTGCTTACACACGATAATCAAGGTGTTGACATAAGCTTTAATAGTTAGCACATTACGACCTTGTGCTATCCCAGTTTCATGAGTGTTTTTGAGAACAAGCTCATTCTCATAGAAAGCGGCCTACTATCATACTCATATAGGTGAAATCTGTTAAGGGTGCTCCTATAAGTTGACACCCCACTCATATGAGATACAAAATTTCATTAAGAGTTCAAAGACTCAACCTCCACAAATCATTATAGGATAAATGCACTCACATCATAGGGCTTGAATCTCCTTAAAATTGTTGTTGTAATATACCACAAATACAATAAATTACAGTTGAAAATAAAATGATAAAAAATGAATAAATAATCTTTAGGCTGAGGCGCGAATATCTCGCTCTCTTTAAGAAGATTCAAGCCCACTGCAGCAAATATTTTTCACCGGTCCAACAGTAGTCCTTCTTGACTAGTCCCCTCCAGGATACAACATCCTAATCACAAAATATAACTCAATAACTCTGGATAAGAGTTGAGTCCAAGCTCCACAAAAAGAACACCTCCCTTCAACATATAATACTCTCTTTTGTATAGTGAATATAGTTGAAGACTTAGAATATTTTTCTATGTCTCAACTCTCTCTTTCACTACACTAACTCAATATAACACTTCTCATTTTTTCTTACACTCTTTCTCTTGTAGCTCATCTTCTTCACAATCCAAAGGAAGACATCACTATTTATAGGTGAGAATTCTTCCTTACAATGAATAGGAAGATAATAAGTAGTAAATTGGATAAATGAATAGCCCAAAGGTTACATAAGTTACAAGGTATAATGAGGTAGAATAATGGATGGAATTAGTGGTAGATCATGACAATAGTGGTTACAAGAGTTACATCACAATAATTACCACATTTTTGTCAACTTATACCCACTAACATATGCACTTAATATTTTAATTTTAATATTAAAATGCATAAACACCAACAAATCTGATAAAAATTTTGAATCAAATTTAAAATATTTGAATAAGTTATGGAGAAACCCAAAAAAACTCCATCAAAAGACAATGGTATATACAAAGATATTATTTTAAAAATACATAAATTTTAAGAATTTTTTGTAATTTGAAAAAGAATAGGAAAATGATGTAATTAGCTCTTAACACAGTGAAATTTATGTAAATTACTAGATGGGGGAGGCCCGTGGCAAGCCCGGGCCCAATAGTCAAAATATTATGCTTGTAAAAATGTTAATACTAATGAATCAAGGGTGATACCTTTTGCAGAAGATGGATAATATCATATATTATATACTATTAGAAATATTTAGAATATGTACAACAGACATCAGTATGATGCCAACTTGAACGATCTGCAAATACTAACTAATGTAATACAACCAAAATAATTACCCTTACTTAGAAGAGTGATATAACAGATGTTTCAGTTTTGATATATAAGATTAGCATGTCATTGTTTATCATATGTAGAGGATACAAATTGTGCAACAAGCTAAGAAATGTCTGCTTTATAGTTTATACTTGGATCCATATGTGACTATTTAACACGTGTTTGCTCTTTAGTTCCTTATTTCTCTTCATCTTC
>JAJOOR010086470.1:0-12773 GCA_036250505.1 Solanum acaule | reverse complement strand
TGCGGATGATATTGACCAACAAATGGCTCAAAGTAACAATGTTGGTTCGTCTTCTCGGTCACATGATCGAGAAATGCAAGTTCAACGTGAGAAAATTGTCCGTATTATGTGGGACGATTATATTAAAGACTAGTACACTACAATTAAAGTTCGATGAAACAATTACTTAAGTGGAAAACAATAGCTTTATAATAATTTATTATGCGATTTTATAAATTTTTGTTTATTTGATAAGATTGAATAAACAATTGGGGCTATTTTAATAGTTTTACAACTTATGAGATTTTTATGTTTATGAGAAAATATACAACACAAAAATTTCATATCGCATGTCCAAACAAAACTTCAATTTCATTTCATGATTCCATATCATAATACCACATCATGATTCCGTATCATGATACCATATCGCATGGCCAAATGGGCCCTAATAAGTGTCTACTTGTACACACTCAAAGTTGGAGGGCATAATTGTCCATTGAAGCCAAGTTAAGAGTCATGTTTATATAGTATACCTAAAAGATAAATTAAAAATACAAAATAAAACTATTATAAAAGATATATACTCCCTCCATTCCATATTAATTAAATTTTTGAGGCATTTTTTATTTTTCAAATTAACTTAATTGTTCAGTTTTCAAGACTACTTTTAAAGTGTTCTTCCAATTTTACCCTTCATTTGGATTTTCAATGTGATGACTTCAATAAATTTGACAATAATTAATAAGGATAAAAATAGAAAATTATGTTTAATTTATGTCTTAATCTACTTTTCTTAAAGGGTGTAAAACACCTCAAAAATTTAATTAATGTAAAATAAAGGGAGTATATTAAGAAAACGAAAATAAATAAATAATTAATTTGATTACAACAAATCAATAGTTACATACAATAAAATTTGTTGGACGAAAATTCAATGACGTGGCAATTTATTATTTGCTGAACTGACGTAAGAAAGGAGAAAAACGAGAGAAATAGAGAGAGGAACCACTGATAAAAGCTAGGCCCGTTGAGAATTTTCTGGATTCTGCAAGACAGCTCCAACGAACCATGGCTTACGTCGAGAGAGGTAAAATCTTTTGATTCAATTATTTCTTCAGTTTCTTACTTACCCCCTTTTGTTTGTTGATTGGAATTATAAGAGATTTTTGTTGGGTTATGTTGGTGATATCTTTCCATATTCCTAAATTTCCAATTTGTTCATGGATTTTCTTTTTTGATTTGGTGATTTCTTATCAATTTCTTTGCTATTGTTGTAATTTAATATCAAATTCCTAATGTCTTTGCTTAGTTTACTTGATGTTTGGATATTTTTGTTTAATTGATCCTTTTTTAGATCCGAAATCAAATTCCTAATGTCTTATTTTTTTTTTTGTTGAAATTTGTCCCGCACCAACAAAATGCAAAACAAAACAAAAATTAATGGCATAATATATTTAATTGGCCTCGGATCACATTTATGCCCTTCCACTTTGGATGTGCACACGTAGACTTAAACTTGCATAAAGTTGAACAAATAAACACATGCGTCCCACATGACATCTTACATGACGTGTCCTATGACTATTATGCCACCTAAGACTTATGTGACTACTTGTTCAATTTATTTAAGTTTAAGTGTCTATTTGTGTACACCTAAAGTTAGAGGGCATAAATATTAAATGAGACCAAGTTAAAGGGTACATTTATGTATTATGCCGATTGTTTGATGTTGGTGTAACAATTTGGTATAAACCTGATTCTTGAAATGATCTGTAGTGACTTGGATTGCTAAATCTCTTTATTCAAGTTATTTATGGTTCCCTTTGACAATTTCGTCTCTACATTTAATCAACTCAAGGAAATATGATTCTAATAATCATTTTGTAGTAATTTTTCTATTGTAAGTTTTTTAAATCTGTGACATGATGATTATTAGAAATAAGGTTTTCTAAATACCCTAGAGGTTTGGCAGACTTAGAAGGATAGTAGGTAACTGTGTGTTGTAGTACTCTTACGAGGAAGAAGTATGGAGTAATTTACCTAGGATTCACATAGTATCTTATTCTTCATTTTTACTACTAGGTATTACTTCAATTGCTTTGTTTATCTTGCTATTTTGTTGTCGTTATTCTTTTTTATAATAAGGTAACTGGTATTCATTCCAAAGACATCAGCATGTAACACATGCTGATGGAGCACTTTACAAACATAATCCAAAAGAAACACAAAGGGGCAGGAACGCTATTGCTAGTTACAATTTACACATTGCCTAAAAAATCAATCAGTTTTTCTCCTCCCCTACTATATCGTACTCACACCAAAAATATAAGTGACTAAGACAATTTGTTTTCATATTTTGTATGGAATTACTTCTTTCTTTAAATTATCTTGAGTTTCTCTCCTTCCAAATTTTCCATCATATACAAGTTGGAATGAACTGCCACCAATCCTCCTCTGCCTCTCTTCTGCCAATTTCTTTCCAATTAATCGAGTTCAAGAGTTGTTCTAGGTAACTCCCAACTCACTCTTAGTATATAAAAGAACATGTGTCACAGATTTGCAGTTGTCTGTAGAAAAAGATGTGCATTGCTTTCTGCATCTTTACCACAAAAGAGGCATCTTGAGCATATATGTAGACCTCTTCTTGGTAAAACCCCTAGTGTTAAGCAAGCCTTCCTTGTTACCAACCAAACAAACATGGACCTTAGTTGGAGTTTTTAACTTTCCTAGTAAGTTTCCAGGGCCAATCCATGGATAAGTTATCAACTTTGTTTTTCTAACAATACACTGATTTAACAGTGAAGGTTGCTACCAAAAAAAATAAAAGTGAAGGTCCTTTTGTTGCACAATTTCCAGACTGGTTTGACTGGAATAGTAGTAGTGCCTGTAAAGGAATTTAACACCAGTAGCAAATCTGCAATTCTACCAACTTCCCAATCATTAAAGCCCTCCTAAACAAAAGGTTCCACCCTTGTTTTGTCCATACATGTGATACTTTATCATCATTTTGAAGAATGATAAGGTGTAAATCCTGGAATAGAGTTCTAAGATTACTTATGCCCAACCCAATGATCTTCCCAGAAGGAAGAATTTACCCTATCACCAATCTTTACGCTCAAATTTTCACTGCATTCATTCCACATCCTTCTGATAGTTTTCCATACACTGCATCCATATGTAGTCTTCACTTCATTAGTTGCCCAGTGATTCATCACACCATATTTCTATGCTATGTACTTCTTCCAAAGGGACCTATCCTCATTGCAGAACCTCCAAATCCATTTCCGAAGAAGACTCTAGCTATGAAAGTTGAGATTCTTAATCCCCATTCCACCATGTATCTTACTAAGTGTTACAATCTGCCATTTGAACTAAATTATAGGCTTCACTGTCTTTGTTACCCTGCCACAAAAGATCCTTCTCAATTTGTTGATCTTCTTCTCTATATACTTGGTGCTAGGAAACAGAGACATTATGTAGGTAGGTAAGGCATCCATTATTGAATTTATCGATGTCAATATCCCTCCAAGGTATAGGTACTGACTCTTCCATCTTGCCAACTTCTTGTCACGCCTTTCCAAAACTTCCATTTTATGTCTCCTGTGCTTTATAATTGGCACCCAGTGGCATTCCCAAGTATTTTGTAGGGATAGATCCAGTTTGGCATCCCAAGTTTGATGATCACCCCCACCCCAAACCAAGTGAAGTTACCTCCAGTAAGACTGGATCATGTAGCTCCAAGTCTTCAACCCATTATGAAAAATCATTCATGATGTTTGTAACTCTGTTGCACCCCTTTCTTTCCACCATATGCCTCACAGTGTTGAAATCTCCATCTGTGACCCAAGGTCTTCCACACAATTCCTTCATTGGAGCCATCTCTTCCCAACACTCCTACTTCTCATTTCTACTATGTAGGGCATAAACTCTAATGAAATATCAGGAAATGGAGTTTTGTGTTGTTTCAAACTTGTAAGTGATTGAGTAGGTACCTTCCTCCACCCTAGTGCCACTCCATACTTTACTATCCCACATAAGAAGTATTTCCCCCTTACTTCCATCTGCTTCAATGAATCCAAGCCTCATCCATCTGCAAGACCATAGTTGATATGCAATCCCCTTATTCACCTTGGTTTCCCAGAGACAAACTACATCTTCTTTCCATTTTTGCAAACAAGTCTTAACCAGATTTTTATTGATGTTGTTGTTAAGACCCCTCACGTTCCATACCTCATCAAAACAAATAATAAAAAAGACCCCTCACGTGCCATGTGCTCAGCTTAATATCATTTAAAGGTCAGACTCAGAACCCTCCCCCTGTTTCTTGCACCTTCAACCTCGTTGTTGAGACTAGATTGAAGCTTCTTTAGTTGAGTCTTATCTATGCCCCTGCTTTTAGGGGTGGTATTAGCTTTTCCATGCTTCTTTGTACCAAGCTCTGTTTTCCTTCTGTCAATTCTCATGAGTGGTGCAAGTGTCTCCTTCTCAAATCCTTCGAATGCTACCCCATACGTGTTGCTCAGCTGCAATATGTGCGAGTTGACCCGATTTGTTGCCTCGATTTCAGCCTGATCTTCCTCTGACAGATTCTGCATAGCCACTGGTTCGGCATCAAGGGTTTGCTGCAACTGTTGTTCCGTCTGGTTTAAATCCTTGGAATTCTTAGTTCCATCTGGTTTAAATCCTTGGAATTCTTAGTTCCATCTGGTTTAAATCCTTGGATGTATTCCCTTCTTCAGAATGTCCGCTCATGATATTCGCTTCAGTGATCTGTTTTAAATTTTGGCTTTGCATGTGTTTATTCTTGTCTACCAATATCGGCTCAACCAATCTTTCCTCCTGTCCTTGGCTATTAATGAGCCTCCGCAATTTGTCAGCTATGAAATTCCACCCTGAGTTGAACATCAGTTCTGGAATGATTATTACTGACCTTCTCTTAACCTGTACATTAAAGATGCTATGTACCAGCCAAAACCTGTTGTAGTTTTTGGAACAGAATATCTCAGCAAGTCTGTCCCTTCTCTTCCATCTTCTTACCAAGTTACCATTCAGCTTAGATGCCTCTCTCAGGATCTGACCAATCCAAACCATTGTGTTCCTGCTAAAAGTTGTTCTTCTGATGAAGTTGCTTCTCCTTTCTGTTCATTCGCAATATGTTTCTGCTGTCCCACTGGTTCTTGCTATGTCATATGATTTAAAACCCACCGCAAAATAAATGCTATTATCCATTGAAATCAAAAGTAGCTAAAAGAAGAAAATAAAGGATGCTTTTCGGTGATCGGTCGAAGACGTTGGCCTTCTTTTCCTTCATTGTCGGGTAGCATCGAAATTATGGTGGGAAATCTTGTGCTGGTTAGGAATATATTGGGTTATGCCCAGCACTGTGAAAGAATCAATGTTCCGTGGTGGAGAAGATAAAGGGGCATGTAATGTTTGCTCCACTAGCTCTCTTGTGGATCATTTGTTGAGGAAGAAACATGGGAGCTTTTGAATATGCTGAGATGAAGTTTTTACAATTGAGGAGTTGCCTCTTATCTCTTACTTCCTTTTGGTGCACCCATCAGGTCTCTTTTTGTATAGATGATTGGTGTTTTTCGTAGAAAGCCATCTCTTTTTGTAGTTTTTTCTACTTTTTCGTGTACTTCTTGTATACGGGCGGCCCCATGTCCACATTATTGATAAAATTTATTACTTCATCCCCCCAAAAAGATACATGTACAACTTAGAGAACCTTTTGTTATAGAAAACTGTTGACCTTTAAAAAGAAAATTATTTACTATGATTCTGAAATGAAATGTTCCCAAATATAGCCAAATAGATATAGAAGAATATAGTCTACTCCAACTAATTCGGGATTGAGATTTGTAGATTGATCGATTGTGTGGTATTCACTCATTTATAAAGTTGCTTGAGAGATCTGAGTTGCATGCTAAGCACTTGTTTTGGCTGATTCAGTTGACCTTCCTTACCTTCTTACTAGAAGAAACTTAAATTCTTCTCTTGATCCCAGTCAGTTAGAAAATCATGCTGCTATCTATTGATAAATGTAGTCTGCCACAGGGGAACAATTAATACACATTATGTTTTATGTTTGGATACATATACTTGACTTGTAATATTGTGAGAGAGCACCTCATATAAGCACCTCATTTTGCAGGTGTGGTGAAATCCAAGCGTTCTATATGGCGATTGAAGACTATGACTGATTTCTTTTGGTCCATCATCAACTTCATTAGCGTGTTTTTTGCTACTATGTTTTCGGTAAGGATGTTCATTTCCTGATTAAGAACCACCTATGTGCTAGTATCATGCTTTTGTAGAGACTCCCTATTAACTGCATCAATACCTTCATAGATGGAAAAAACAGACTCCTACAAAAAAGGTTCAGGATCCAGCAAGAAGTGGGATGGAGGTGGTCCTGGAGGTCCTGGAAGTGGTCCATATGGTGGTGGTCCACGTGGGCCACCCCGTGGGATGGACAATGTCCGAGGCATTGACCACAGTATGTTAACTGTCATCATCGATTTTTGCACATTACATTTTGGAAAATTCTTTTACACTTTATTCTCACCATTATTCTTAAGAATTTCTGCTGTTACTTTATCCCACCATTATTCCTACTGCAGGTTCTCTTCCTGCCTGTGGTTCTTGCTGCGGATAAATGCGGGTATGCAACTTTTGAGATTCTATGATTTGGGATCTTATTCCATAAACACATGTACTGAATTGTATGTAGATTTCTGCACTTATGCTTACATTCGAAACTCGGAAGCGTGTTCATATGTCCCTTTCATCCTAAAACTTGAATAGAACTCAAGATAGTTTTCTTATTTTGTATTTATACGTCTGTGTGCTGACTATGAATCTGTGTCTTAGAGCTTAGAGCTTCCTATTTCAGCCCATTTTTCTTGTTGATGCATAATAGTGAAATTTGTGGGGTCATGCGCACAAATGCCCCTTGGAGTGGCCATTAATTTTTGCCTCTCAAAATTGTGGTTTTTAATTTTTACCCTTTAGTTTGAAGTTGAAAAAAAAACCAACAATATCCTTGAGACCTTGACAGTTAAAAAAAAAACCAAAAAAAAGTTGGAAGGCAAAAGAAAATGTACGAAGCATAAGTTCATGTTATATACATAAGTTATAATAACATAAGTATTTTTTTGGGCATATGTCTAGTGGCACAAGCCCATAGACAAAGACAAGAGAAGTTATGACCAAGAGATAAGTTACGTTTAATGCGTAGATGTATTGTAATGACATAAGTTATGGCTGAAGACAAAATTAAGCTTAAGGTATAGGATATGTTCCAAGATAGATTTAGCGGTCCAAACTATGCCATATGACTGCGGGTGTAGCTATATTGGAGTTCAGAGCATTCATTGAACTTCTTTCATCGAAAAATTATACTATTTATATATGATCAGTTTTTAGATTTATGTATATATATATATATGGGCAAACCCATCATTGGCCCCTTAAACTTGACATCAACTTTCACTTATATATTTCAACTAAGCTTTGTTCATTTTAGACACCTCATGTCGCGTCTCGTTGTGTCATTTTGACACTTTTTGCTGAGTAAGCATAGTACGTGTGCTACACAAATTTTGAGCGCGTCAGACACTTTTTTTTGTAAATATTCTGATTTTTTTAAAAATATTTTCTTCTCCTTCTTCTTCCTTGCTTTCTCCCTTACATCTTCTCCACCTTCTACCATCCTCCATCACCACACAACTTTTTTTAAAAATTTTACAGTATTTTACTAGGTTACACTCTTTGATTTTTCCATCTTCTTTGAAAATCGAATTTGCATCTTGATTCACATTCAAAAACAAAATCGATTTCAAGGGAACAAAAAAAGAAATCAACTTCTTTCAAATGGAAAAACTGATTTACATTCTTACCTTCTCCGTTGAAATTACGAAATTAAATTGATTTCAAGGGATAAAAAAGAAATAAAGAACAACCTCCGATGAAAAAAAAAAGAAATTTATTTTACATATCCTTCATTGTAAATCCCAATTGTAGTAGCACAAGAAATCAAATGTCATATATTTTATATTGAATTCTCTCAACATAAGTCAAATGTGTTGTTAAGTAGTAAAACAAGTTCGACCCTTCGGGGTTGCCCAGTGGTTTGGGATTTGGGACTTTCATGTTGGAGGTCTCAAGTTCGAAACCCTTTGTCAGTGAAAGCAAAGGGTTTGCTTTCTGGGTCGAGCTCGTCGCACCGGGTTTGCATAGTGCGGGTTACCTCTCCTATGTGGTTTGCAAGCTATTGCATAGGAGCGGGGGTTTTACCCTGTGCGCACCCAAAGAGTAGCGGCTATGGGTTTTCCTTGTCATAAAAATAAATAAATAGTAAAACAAGTTCAAAATATCACTATTTATGCGTAGGTTTGGGTGTTCAGGTCTAGTTAACTACATTTTTATCCTATATAAGCTTCAGCCTATTTAATTTTTTTTATTTTTTTTGCTTAGTTTTTTAACCCATCGGTGGAAATTCGGCCTCTGCTGTTGCATATGTCATAAGTTTAATGACAGAAGTTATGCCTAAATCATACCTTAAGATAAAATTCTCAGAATGTTTGTCCTGGGAATCATAAGTTATTTCTTAAGGTAAAATATTCTCTGAAAAAATTTACCTGCAAATTTAGTTCTGCCCAGCGAATACTTTGGTCTACAAATTTATCTTTTTTCATTTCTCTATATTTTGCTTTTTAAAAAATTTACCTTAAATTTTTTATTTAAATATAAATGACCCATTTTAATTATACTTCATGTTTAAATCATATTTCATAATTTTAGAAAAAGTACATTCAAACAACTAAGCATTATTTGTTATAATTATAATCAAACACAATTTTATTTTCATAGAAATAAAATATAAGTAAAATATATTTGTAAATGTATATAAGCTCATATATAAGATCTAATTTATGACATTATGAAACTATTTAGTTTGAGACATTACACTTTTAGAGCAATTTTAATTATATGTTTATGATGAATTAATCAAGTTGATGATTTTACTAGTTCTTTAAAATATGGGGTATAAATTATATTTAAAATATTATGCTTAAATTTTTTTAAAATATAACTTTAACTGCAATTTTAAAGTTTTTAAATAAAACGAATAATATTTGTTTTTCATGCCTAAACGCCAAAATCTTAAGGGTTCCATCACTTTCATGACTCTTTCAATCTTTTCATAGATGAGTCCAAAATTTAAATGACGTGAAAAAGGATAAATTTGACCAAAGTCATAAAGAGTGAGGTGTAGCGCTTTCGTCTTGTGTAGCATTCACCGATTTGAATAGTCAACATTTTTTTAAAAATATGTCAAATTTAAATTGAATTCTGTCACTCTTTTTTCTTTTCTCGTGAGCAGAAAGCATATCGACGTGTGTTGTGTGATTCTATTCACTTCTCTTTTTTCTGCTTTATCTATTACTGAAGTGAAATGATTGATTATTGTCTACTTTTGGGTGAAGGTTCCTAGTTTCTATTTTTTTAATCTATTGCACACTACATTGATGTGGTGAAATTTTTATAATTGACATCTAACTAATGATTATATGTTATGACATTATTCTTTATCTTGAGTTATAACAATAAATAATACAGATTATATTATTTTACTAAATTAAAAAATGATTTTTTAAAAAAAAGGTAAAAACCAATTAGTTTGAAAAATAAATAAATTAAAATCGGAATTTTTAAGTAACATAGGAGAACCATAACAAAAATGATATTTGTTTTCCTTGTTTAGCTCAAGACATTTATTGGCATTTTCTCTCACTTGTTGGTATTTCGTTTAAACAGATTTCTTTTCAAAAAAAATTTGACAATTTATATATCTTCTCAATATTCTCTCTTGTTAATCCTCACTCTTGTCTAATTCAAATTTTTTTTTATTCAATAATCGCCATTTACTTGTAATGGACGGTTTCTTATCAGTATTAATAAAGCTTGATGGTAGATGAGATTCTTTAGGGTGGTTTTTTTTCCGTATTTTTTTGTGTAAATGTTTTCTATTCAGTTTAAATGCAATGAATTTGAGAATGAATAGTTTATAATTTTATATCAACAAAACAAAAAAAAAAATTGATATGCATTATGACCTTTTTTTACGTATACTGTTAGTTTTTTAGTATGAACATTAAATTTGTTCATTTTTTGTATGATCCATTTTTTGTTTTTTGTTTTAAAATTATATAAAATTTGTTTGAAATTGGTATAATAGTTATATCAGACATGTATGAAAATTGATAATGTTTTTGGTACGATTCTGATATGATGGAACTTTTTTTTTGTTGGCATTATATTTTAATGGATTTGGGTATACTAATGGAATGAATTTGGTATATTGTTTATCTAATAAATAGAAATTACTAGTTAGAAATGGTATTATTTTAGTTTTCTTTTGACATGAATCTGGTATGAATCAGTGATAACTTTTGACATGAAATATGTATAGAAAGTGCGCATAAAATTGGTATGAAATTTGTGCATAAAATGGTATATTATTTATATCAGACATGTCTGGAAATTTTTGGTACAAAAACTGGTATGATATTGTTATGGATTTAGGCCTAATAATTGAATGAATTTGGTATACTGTATATTTAATAAATGACAATTACTAGTTAGAAATAATATTATTTTGGTATTCTTTTGGCATCTGGTATAATCAGTGACGACTTTTGACATGAAACATGTATAGAAGGTGTGCATAAAAATGGTATGAAATTTGCATACTGATATAACAAGTGTATTCATACTTTTGTACTCCTGTAATACCGACACAATGATTTATGATGGAACAAACAAATATGTTGATTTTTAGATGGAAGAAATTATATATGATTATTGCTCTCCCTTTTATAGCTTGAAAAATTCTAAAGATGCATATGCGATCTATAAGGGATATACCAAGTTATGTGTCGGAACCTATATTGTTGTCGTCTGGTTCAAAAAGAACTGTAAGGAGACTACAACTTGAACGATGGAAGGGGTTTGCTGATGTGAAATTTAAGAGGTCTAAAGTTACGTGTAGTACATGTAGTCGGGAGGGACACAACAGGAGGACATGTTCAAATTACCCTGCACCAATAAAGTCATAATTTATTTTTATTTTGATTTGGTTGTTTAATTGTGACAAACTCATGTTTTGATTTATTTTATCTTTTAAGCTAATGAATTATAATTTTAGAACATTTATTATGTGTACTACTTATTCCTTTTTGTGTATTCATTGTTTGTCAAATATATAGGGAAAACTTGATTAAGTAATACTGGTATGCAATTGGTGTTGATGGGAAAAATCAAGTCAAATTTAAATATGAAAATGATATCCATTTGGTAAGGAACTAAAGTCCCAATAATTTAAAACGTGTAATTGATATTTGAATTGGTCAACCTAAAACTAGTTAATGTTGTATTCAATTGGTATATACTTGGAGTCGAACTGATATCCTACTGGAAAAAAAGAATATGTAATTGAGATTTCAACCGAAATAGCCAACCTAAAACTAGTTAATGTAATTTTCAATTGGTATTCATTTTGTATTCAATTGGCGTTCCACTTTTAAAATAGAAAAAAACAAGATGTAATTGAGTTATATTTGTTTGTTCTAAATTTTTTTATAACAATATATAATATGCACTATTTTACAGTATCAGATTTATTCAAGTTGGATACCAAGTGTATACAAATTTGATATCAAGTAAGCCAACCTAAACTATTTAATGCAACTTTCAATTGATGTCTATTTGGTTTCCAATTGATATCCCATTGAAAAAATAGAAACAACAATATGTATTGAGATTTCAACAAAATAGTCAACATAAAACTAGTTAATGTGGGGCTATTGACCAAAACAAGCTATTATTTGATTCAATTCACCAAAGTAATACGAAACTTTAAAATTTTACAAAACTAGTATAAACGTTGTTGGTAGTAACGTATTAGGCTTTATTTCATTTTAAAAAAATTAACGGACCAAAATAGTTGGGAGACGACGTTAAAGAAGATTTACGTTACTAGCAGTAACGTTTTAGGCCTAAAACGTTACCATCAGTAACGCGTCTCTGCAAATCTACCACTTTGGAATCTTTGTACCAATTTCGTTATTACGAAGAACGTTTTAATGATAAAACGTTACTCCTAGTAACGATTCTGTCGAATCAAATCACGTCTCCCAACTGAGAATCTTTGTACGAAATCTGACATTAAAGTCGTTACTATGAGTCACGTTTTAAGACTAAAACGTTACTCTGAGTAACGATTCTATCGAATCATGTCACGGGCTCTGAAGATGTCTTATTGATTTGATCTGCCAATAAAACGTTACTATACGTTACGTTTTAACTTTAAAACGTGACTGACAGTAACAACAAACTGTTAAAGTGTTCCTTTTACAATTTGACCACGGATCATTATAAGAAATGGTGGTGTAGAATGTTTAGCACACTCCAATAATTTTCTACAAAGCTTCTGTTTATGTGCCCCATTGTTGAATCAATACTCCCAAAATTTTAATAGGTAAGTCTTGTCAAATGTTGTAATGTATTTATAAAAACATATTTTTAATAACTATAATGCATCTTATTTTTGTGTGTAGGATTTTTGATGGCTAATTTTGAAGATAACGTGATGATTGCTTTGTATTGGGGTGGTGAAATAATCATTGAAATGAATGAATTTCGATATAACGAATGTGCCAGAATGATTGTAAGCATGTCTATTTCGACCAACTACGTTGAATTAATTAAATTGTTGCATGAGA
>JAJOOR010086468.1:0-22876 GCA_036250505.1 Solanum acaule | reverse complement strand
ACTGATAGGTATTTGTGTTGTTTTGTAAGTTTTAGGTACTAAGCAGAGTAGGAACTACATATAGAAATTTACAAGTATCGAAAAAAATCATCACACAAGATTAAAAAAATCTCTAAATAAACTTTCAAGGAAGAGTACATTGTTCATCGCTAAAAACTAAAGATAAAAAAATCTAAACCCTAGAAACTACTATTAATAATTCCAGGAAATTAGAAATTGAAAAAAAAAATAGCAGGCTCTTTGAAGTTTGTCTGATGTTTCATCTAACATCCCATCATAGGTGTGATGGTCCATTGCATTTTTCGTAATCGGGAGTGAGTAGCTTTGTATGACTGCCCTTAACAATGTTGAGCCTGGCGGCCCATCACATATGTGATTATTCGTCACACCCCGAGCCTACACCCTGGACGTGGCTAGTACTCGAGAACCATTGTTGGCCCAAAGCGAACCCTTGGCCTGGCTTAACTCTTACTGGAAGACTTACTCATAAAGAAGATAAACTTAAAAGATAACTCATAATGTTTTGAAAATAAGCATTCAACTAGCCAAAGAGGCAACTCAAGTTTCAACATAAACAACTGATAATGAAAAAGGCTTATGCACTACTCTCTATCTATTAATGAAGCCTCTAATACTATGAGGGATGTCAAGTCAAGACCCCTGATCATCCTAACCAAACTGAAATAACATGACAGAAATAACTGAGGGATCTTCCGGAAGCAAGGAGACTCACCAAACAACTCTGGAACTTAACTGGATCAACGAAGCACTCGTTGATGATCCTGGTTACCTATATCTGTATCATAAAAATGCAGGCCAAATGGCGTCAGTACATGAAATGTACGAGCATTTAAGAGAAAACCTAAAACATGACATAAGCTTGAACTGGAACTAAAGAAACAACTTACCTCGTCTCAACTCAACTCAACATCAAATCAATTTAATAAAAAGCAATAACAGTAATGCAATATAATGAAAATCTTTTAAAACAATAGATAATAACTCAATATATTGGAAAATACAATATAACTCGGTTTGTATGTAAAAATACAAAATAAACTATGTTTGGGAGATTCTCTAACTGACAACCATCACTATGAGCTATGTGATGATATAGAGTCTTGCCCACGTTGCCAAATTTGTCCTATAATTTGCCGGAGTATTGAACTCCTCAACTAAGTGGATGCACTAGTCTATGCTAAAAAGCAATAAGAAATCATCCAAAAAGTATGACCCTTTCTACCCACGTTGGCTACATGGTTTATGGGGGCTGTGAGTTGTGAAAACTCTCCCCTATATCGGTGCTCAATACTACTCCCAAAATATAACTTAGCTCATATGTTTTTAAAAAAAACATTTCCTCTTCCTCAAGTTTGAAATTATTACTCAAATGGTTTTCTCTTAGAATAGATATTACTCATGAACTCTTTTGGAAATCGATGTTTCCTCTCCTTATTAAATGTAAAACCATTTCTCTTGGGAATACTTAGTTCCCATATATCATTTTAAAGAAAATGAACTCAAGTCTAATCTTCCTCAAACTCAAATGCTCAAGTCTTAAAACAAGTTTAAAAGATTTAAAAATGACTTCATTCAGTTTTACAATATCTCCCCCTTGGAAACAATCGTCGTCGAATGAACTTACTCTTTGTAGGCTAAGGGTGTAACATCTAATATTCAGTTCAAACACCCAACAAGAAATGCAAATACAACATGCAATCTCATAAGTTAAAGAGTACTAAGAAGAGAATTAGTACCTTGTTCTGGAATTTCTCCTGATTCGAAGAGTTGTGGATATCTCTTCTTCATATCCTCCTCCACTTCCCAAGTAGCTTCCTCAACTAATTGATTCTTCCAAAGGACTTTGACTGATGCTACCTCTTTTGTTCTCAACTTGCGAACTTGGCGATCTAGAATCTGAACAGGAATCTCCTCATAAGATAAGCTATCCTTGATCCCAATATCTTCGGTTGGTATGATCAATGAGGGATCACCCATGCACTTCTTCAACATAGAGATGTGAAAGACCGTATGAACCGCGGCTAACTCTTGTGGTAGCTCCAACTCATAAGCTAAATTACCTACCTTTTTTGATATTCTGTAAGGGCCAATATACCGGGGACTAAGCTTCCCCTTCTTACCAAACCTCATAACACCTTTCATGGGTGAAACTTTCAAGTATACCTAATCATCTACTTCAAACTCTAACTCCTTTCTCCTAACTTCGGTGTAGGATTTCTAACGACTCTGCGCCATTTTCAACCTCTCTTGAACCACTTTCACCTTCTCCATATCTTGATGAACTAGATCTGGTCCTTTCAACCCTGCTTCACCATCTTCAAACCATCCAATAGGAGATCTGCATCTTTTCCCATAAAGAGCTTCATAAGGAGCTATTTGGATGCTAGAGCGATAACTATTATTGTAAATAAACTCAATAAAAGGTAGGTGATCATCCCAATTACCTTTGAAATCAATCACACTAGCCCTCAACATATCCTCTAAGGTCTGAATAGTGCGCTCTGCTTGACTATCTGTCTGAGGATGAAAAGCAGTACTCAAGTTCACCTTTGAACCCAGGCCTTTCTGGAATGACTTCCAAAACTGTGCACCCCTATCTGATATAATCGAAATAGGGATTCCATGAAGTCTTACCTCCTCCTAAATATATAACCTGGCATAATCTTCTGCTGAATGGGTAGTCTTTACCGGCAACAAGTTGGCTGATTTGGTCATTCGATCCATAATCAACCAAATAGAATCATGCTGCTTTCGAGACCATGGTAAACCTGTGATGAAATCCATATTAATCAACTCCCACTTCCATTTCAGAAGTTCTATATTCTAAGCCAAACCACTGGGCCTTTGGTGCTCTAATTTAACATGTTGGCAATTTGGACACTTAGCAACGAATTTTGCAATGTTATTCTTCATACTACTCCACCAATAAACTTCTCTCAAATCGTGATACATCTTTGTGAAACCCGGCTGAATGGAATATCTGGAGCTATGAGCTTCCTCCATGATCCTCTCTTGGAGTCCATACACCATTGGTACACACAATCTACCTTGATATCTTAATACACCATCTCCCCCTTGTTAAAAAACCATTACTTTTTGCTTATGAACATTTGCCTTGAATTCAAGAAAAATGGGATCTTAGTCTTGCTTCTCTTTCACTTCTGACACTAATGATGATTAAGCCCCATTCATCACCACCACTCCTCCTTCTGTGGAATCCATTAGTTGGACTCCCAAGCGTGCAAGTCTATGTACATCTTTCGCTAACTCTCTCTTTTCTTCCTCAACATGGGCGGTACTACCCATAGACAACCTGCTTAAAGCATCTGCATTAACATTATCCTTACCTGGGTGGTAAAGAATACTCATGTCATAATCCTTGAGTAATTCCAACCACCTCCTTTGTCTGAGATTAAGCTCTTTCTGAGTAAACACATACTGAAGACTCTTGTAATCAGTGAATACATCTACATGAACATCATATAAATAATGATGACGTATCTTAAAAGCAAACACTAAAGAAGCCAACTATAAGTCATGGGTTGGGTAATTCTTCTCATGAATTTTCAACTGTCTGGAGGCATAAGCTATAACCTTGCCATTCTGCATTAACACACAACCCAAACCAACTCTAGACGGATCACAATAGACCACAAAGCCTTGCGTGCCTTCTGGGAATATCAGAACTGAGGCAACAGTCAACCTCTTTTTCAATTCCTGAAAGCTTTTCTTACAAGCTTCAAACCATTGAAACTTTACTGTCTTTTGAATTAACTTGGTCAAACGGGATGAAATAGATGATAACCCCTCTACAAATCTTCTATAATATCCAGCCAAACCCAAGAAACTCCTAATATCAGTTGGAGACATGGGTCTAGGCCAATTTTACACTGCCTCCATCTTTTGAGTATCAACTCTAATTCCCGCTCCAGACACAATGTGGCCTAAGAATACCACAAACTTATGCCAAAACTCACACTTAGAGAACTTGGCATACAACTCCCGATCTTTTAGAGTCTGGAGAACTATTCTGAGATGACTAGCAGGATCTTCCTTATTCCTCGAATAGATTAGTATGTCATTAATCAATACAATAACAAACATATCTAAATAAGGCTTGAATACTCTATTCATAAGGTTCATGAATGCTGTAGGCACATTAGTCAAACAAAAGGACATGACCAAAAACTCATTATGACCATAACGGGTTCTGAAAGCTGTCTTTGGAATGTCACATTCCCTTACTCTTAACTAATGGTAGCCAGATCTGAGATCTATCTTAGATAAACAGGTGGCACCCTGAAGTTGATCGACGAGATCATCAATTCTCAGAAGAGGATATTTGTTCTTGATGGTAACATTTTTCAACTGACGATAATCTTTACACATTCGAAGGGAACCATCTTTCTTTCTCAAAAATAAGACTGGCACGCCCCAAGGTGAGACACTTGGTCGAATAAAACCCTTATCAAGGAGATCTTTCAACTGCTCTTTAAGCTGTTTCAATTCTGCTGGTGCCATTCTATATGGCAGAATAGATATAGGGCGAGTATCTAGAAGAATATTTATACCAAAGTCTATCTCTCTCTCAAGAGGGACTCCGGGAATATCATCTAGAAAGACTTCTGGAAACTCTTTTACTACTAAAACTGACTGAATATGAAGTATCTCAACATTAGTGTCATTAACTCAGACTAAGTGATATACACACCCCTTGGAAACTAACTTTCTCACCTTAAGGTACGAAATAAAACGACCCTTAGGCACTGCTGAACTGCTATTCATCTCTATAACAGGTTCACTGGAAGTTGGAACTTGACTACTCGAGTTCTACAATCTATTGATGCATAACAGGCATGAAGCCAGACCATACCTAGAATGACGTCAAAATCTACCATGTCTAACTCAACTAAATCTGCCATGGTACTCTTGTGATTGACGGGAATGGGACAATCACGATAGACTCTCTCTGCTAGAATAGACTCACCGACAGGTGTAGAAACACTGGAGGGCTCACTAAGTTGCTAAGGAAGAACATCAAAATTGAAGACTTGGATCATACCAATGATAACATCTGGCGAATCCTCTTGCTCTCGGTGACTAGCGATAGCATAAAGGCAGCTTCCTTCTCCACCTGCCCTTGAAATAGCTCATCTAGATGCAGCTCTATCTGGTGGAACAACTGAAGAAGACTGGGATATATTGCCCCCATTACCATTATCCTGTCTTCTCTTAGGACACTCTCTTATAAAATGACCGTTCTGGCCACACTTGAAGCAACTAGTGAAGCCATCACGACATACCCCTGAGTGGCTCCTACCACACTTAGCACATGCAGGAGTCTTAGTACCCCCTTGTGCCTTACTACCTTGCGAATGCGCAGGTCTAGCTCTGAAATTATGAGAATTTTGAGTATTGTACTCACATTTGTCCCTTGGTGCAGGTGCACTAGCAGATGATGGAGTAGGTACCTTCTGTTTCTGTTGGAAGGATGACCGGTTGGCATTACTCTTCTGCTGCCTGGACTCATTCCCTATCTTTGCTCTCTTATTCTTAAACTCCTCTCTATCCCTCAACTTCTCTTCCTTAACCTGCTGCACATAGACCATCAACGTTGAGTTATCCATGTCACCTATCAGCATTGCAACCTTGCCCTCTTTGCTTGATAGATGGGACAACCCAGCAACAAACATACCCATTCTACTCTCATATCTGCAACCATCTCCGAAGCATAACAGGATAGTTGGATGAACCTCAACCCATACTCATGAACGCTTAAAGAATCCTATTTAAGTGTGAGGAACTCTCATACCTTAGCCTCTTTCAGTTCTCAGGGAAAGAAACGCCCCAAGAAGGTCTCCTCAAAACAAGCCCAACTTGCAGGTGGTGCATCCTCAGCTCGGTTCTTCTTCCATTAATCCAGCCAAATCCTAGCGACACCCTTCATTTGGTATGCAGCTAGTTCCACCCTCCAGTATCAGCAACGTGCGTGACATCAAATACCTTTTGCAGCTCCTCAATAAAGTTCTCTAGATCCTCAGTAGTTCTTGAACCAGTGAAACTTGGAGGGTTTATCCTCAAGAACTCACGAATCATTGAAGTGTCAGCCTTTTTTTATCGAGCTCCTCTTTGTTTCCCAACCTGATTAGTCACAACTTGACTTAGCATCCTAATTGCTTGCCTGAACTCATCATTGGTAACTTCTCCTTGAGGTTGCACTTCAGGTGCATTGGGTACCCCTAGCTCCTCAACATTACGCCTAACAGGGCGACCTCTGACAGCTCTTCATGGAGGCATGATTATCTAAAAACACGCACAAGCACAAATTAGAAGGAAACTTTGTAGAGATTAAACTCTAACGCACAAAATGAGTGTGAAAGAAGTGATAAATTTTCCTAAGTCTTGCAGCCTCCTAATTATAGATGTGGCGCGCTTCACACTGATAACTAGGACTCTACAGACACGGCTTCATAAACTCCCTAGGACTCTTGAACTCTGTTCTCTGATACCAAGTTTGTCACGCCCCGAGCTTACCCCCCGAAGGTGGCTAGCACTCGAGAACCATTGTTGGCCCCAAGCGAACCCTTGGCCTTGCTTGCTTACTTACTCAGCGGAAGACTTTAAGCATTAAGAAAAGAACTCCAAATCAAGATAATTCAACTGTCTCAAACTAAACTCATAATGTTTTAGAAATAAACATTTAACTTAGCCAAAGTGACAACTCAAAAAGAACATAAGTCAATAACAAGATAAAGACAATTGAACTAACTGACTGTCTATCTATGAAGCCTCTAATAACTGAGATGGATGTCGGGACAAAATCCACGACACCCTAATGAACTAAATACAAAAAAGTAATAAAAAGGGATCCTCCAGAAGCAAGGAGGCTCACCAACAAACTCTGGAGCTCAACTAGAATCAACGATGCGCTGGATGTTGATCTTGGCTACCTGTGTCTGCATCATAAGAAGATGTAGGCCAAATGACATCACTACATTGAATGTACGAGTATGCGAGGGAAATTCTAAAACAAGACATAAGCTTGAAAGGAACTGAAGAACTTACCTGGCTCAACTGAACTGAACTGAACTGATTTCAGTATAAAGTAGTGTAAATAAATATAGTATAAAGAAAAGCTTTAAAACATAGTTTTTTTACTCTGTGTATTTAGAAATACATTAATAATTATGTATGTATGCAAAGATACAATATGAACTTTGTTTGTATATGAAAATACAAATATTTCTTATGTATATAAAAATACAAAATACTGCTGTGGGAGTTTCTCTAACCGACAACCATCACTTAACAACTATCGTGATGATACAATATTTTGCCTCACACTGCCAGGGTCGTCCTATACCTTCCTGGGGGTATACAACCTGAACTACTAAGTGGATCCACTAGTCTATGCTAAAAAATACTAAGGAATCATCTAAAAAGTATGACCCTTTTCTACCCATGGTGGCTACACAGTTTATGGGGGCTGTGAGTTGTTGAACTCTCCCCCATATCGCTGCTCAATACTACTCCCAAAATATGATACTAGCTCTTATGTTTAAAAACATACTTCTTTCTGTGATTTGAGATAATTGCTCAAAAACTTATCTCAGAGGCTATCTTGGAAATCAAAGTTTCCTCTCTTGCTTAATTGTGAAAGCACTTAATCTTTTCTGAAAACTAGCTCAAAGGCTCTTTGGAAATCAAGGTTTCCTTTTCTTGTTTAAATGTGAAAACATTTTAACTCTTTGGGAATACATAGTCCCCTTATACTTTAAAGAAATGAACTTCAACTTTACTCTTTATTCAACTCAAAACTAAAGTCTTAAAACAAAGTTAAATCATTTGTAAAAGACTTTTGGAAGACTCTATGAACTTCTCTTGACTTGACTCTTAACTTCTCTTGACTTGAATCTTTACTGATCCTTGAATTGAATTATGGATTCAAGGATTGAGATTTGTGATAGGAAAGATCTCATGATGTTTAGCAGTGTTTTTAGATAGTTAAACACGAGAAAAGATCAAGAAATCACTGTCTGAAAGCTGGTCCGCGATGGGGAAATGTATTTAAATTTTGGTTGCAAAAATAACTTTTGAGGCAGAATGGTCCGTGACCGCTCCGCGACGCGAGGGAGGATTTTTCACATCCTGAGGAATAGGTCCGCGATGTGGACCTGGTACCAAGTTTTGCCCAACTTGTTCCTTCTTCATTTTCCAGCCCCGATTAGCCTAAATTCGATTCTTTTTTCTCCAATACTCTTTAGATTCAGATACCCAGCATATGTACACAAGAATCTAATCAAACACAACACTAAAATCAACTTTAAACTCTCAAGAACTCCACAACCTCATCCTAAATTCATGAACGGAAGTAAATTCAAGAACACACATCAAGAACATTCAAACTTTCAACTTTTAGGACGAATTCATGCTGAATTAAACATGTTTGGCGTGTGGGTGAACGAACCCAATGCTGTGTGAACTCACATATCTCGTAGGGATCACCCCTTGATAAAATCCACAAGCGATTCTTGAAGAACCTGACGATTCTTGGTCCTTCTCCTCCTTTCTCTTCGTCTTTTCTCTTTACTAAAACCCTAACTCAATATCGTTAGAGCGTAAACTGAATCCTATCAGTTTAGATCCCAATTAATTACCAAAAATTAAATGAAGTCATGGGATATGGAAAAGACCATAATGCCCTTCTAAAATTCCGATTGGACATTTCCTTATTCGAACAACCCAACATCTAATAGGCATATCTTACTCATACGAACTCGGATTCATGTAAACTTGGCGGCGTTGGAAAGATCATTCCAAGATCTTTACTATGATATCTAGAAATACACCTAACTCATCTTGAGCTAGAATTTATGGTCGTTTGAACTTGATCAAAAACTCAACTATAACACACTTGAAATTTTTTCCAGATTTTCTTTATACTTTCCAAAAATGACTATTTCCTATTTTAAATTCCTTTTTAGTTCTTTCTAGTTACGGGGTGTTACACCAGTGAGAGTAATGATGTCCATTAAAGTTTGGTGAGGGTGTGAATAATGTCCATCTTGAAGTAAAGCGCCAGGAATCTGATAGTGTGCCATTGGATCTTTGCTCACGTGTGGTAAACACTGAAGTAGTGAGACCTGCTCTGATACCAATTGAAAGTCAAGAGGGAGGGGGGAGGTGAATTCAAATTCCTTTAGTCGACTTCCTCTAATAACCAGTCATCTAACCTGCACGTTAGTAGAATAGATAACCAGTAATAGTAATTTGTAGTAAGTAAATAACACAGAGAGTTTTATACTGGTTTGGATCACCGATGTGGTGCCTAGTCTAGTCCCCTTGGGTTACAAGGGTTTCCTTAAGATCTTTTATAAGAGCTTTGGTAGTATAGCAATTCTGCAATTTGATCCTGTCTGATGTGCAAATCAGATTTCTACCTTGACACTACCTCTACTTGTAAACCTACACTCAAATTCTTTCTTTTTCTTTTCTTTTCAATTGTATCACTCACTTGTTTACAAAGCTTTATGAAATATAAAAGAAAGTTGTTCTATAATCTCAAGTGAAGTTGCGTGCTTCACTCCTAAGTCTGAGGGGGTTTATATAAGAACAAACTTGCGCTCTTGTAAGGAAAACCCAAGGGAGTTATGCTTCAATCAAGGATTTGAGGAATCCCTTGATTGAGGCGATTTGCTGACTCATGTCCATATCAGATATGTGCATGGTAAATCGCATTCCTTCCTTCTGGTCTGATGAGAATCAATTTTGTGCTTGGCTGGAAGATTTGTCTAACTCTTGGCTTGATCTGATTTCCTTTCTTTTCTAGATGGCTGCACTCTATTCTTGCCTTGATTTATGATTGCTTGATCTTGTCCTATCAATCACGATTTGCTTGATTGATCTACTGCCAGCTTTAGGCCGTCTGTTAAAGATTCTTAATCCCTTTGATTATGCCATTCCTTTAGTCGTAGTTGTAGGGATCAGAATATATCTCTTTTCATGTTGGTGTTGTTTTGCTTTGATGTTTTCCTTATTGGATCTCCATGCCTGCGATAATTGTGAGTAGTATGTTAAGTGTCATTTATCAAAATTACATAACACTAGGAGGCTAACAAATGACAGTATCATTTTCTAAGAATTTGTATATATTCATAGTTAAGAGCACCAAATATGTCGTCTAAGGCCAGAACATCAGGATGTTACTGTAAGACAGCACGACAGCACGTGACTTACATTATAGATGTATGTGATGATTTTCTAATCTTAATGGACTTTATGATTCCGCATGAAAATTAGTTCAGACAAAGCAGCACTCAATTTTTTTTTAATATATTGGTTGGTTAACTTTGTTTCTTCTACTAGTTTTTAATGCATCATTTTAAAGAACATTTGGGAGAATGAAGTCTATTTAAAAAAACATGTGAAATCGGATGAATGATAAACTTTTGAGCGGTTTCTTGGTGTCTCATGTAGAAAAAAATGCATCTATTAATATAATAAATTATGATATTGTATAAATAGTTTAAACGATGAAACTTTATCAAATAAGGTTTTGATAATATAGTTAGCAATATTGAATTTTACATTTTTACATGGTTTAAATAATTATATCAAACATTTTTTTTATTTTCTTATAACTAATGAAGTGAAATATGTGAATGTCTTAAGTCGATTAGTATCATCTAAAACATGGAGGAAATAAGATGACAATGCAGTCACGTAGAACTAAACATAAAAAAATCAGATACATTTTTAGAAAAAACAAATCACATCCCTGATTAGTTCATAATCAAACCTTAAATAATTTAGAGCATTCTTATAAAATTCTAAAAGTGATGTAAGAACATTATATTCACATATATCTCAAACTCTTGGATGCATACTGAGAAATATTATAGACACTATTAACCGAAAAATTAATAGTATAAAAAAATAGAAATAAAATTCTTCGATCATCAAACTAATACTCTTTAAGTATCTAAAGAAGTTAAATGAAGACAATAAGTGATAGTAAATTAACACTGTTACCATGGCTTAACAAGAATTATATCCAAGATATTTATTATTATATAAAAATCATGACTTCTTGAAAAATAGAACAAGAGAAAAATAACAAGTAATGAACAAAGTCAATTTTTGATGCAAAAATCTTTAATAATAACCTTATTTTAATATTAAAATAAACTAAAATTTACGTAATCGAAAATAATTTATTTATTATCAATAGCTTATCATCAATAGGGGTTTGAGTCTAAAAGATACCCAAAAAAGAAAAGAAAAATAATCAAAAGATAATAAATGGGGCGGAGAAAGCTGTTTGAGAAAATCATCAAAATTGAGCATAAAGGCAAACTTTTCTTTTAACTTTTGAGTTCATACATTATATTACTTATTTAAAAAATAAAAAAGATGAAGTGTTCAATACATTTGATCCTTGCAGTTTTTAGCATTGTGATTTACGATATTTGGTATGAATTTTTTGGTCTTGGCAAAAAAGAAAAAATTACAGTTCCATAATCTAATAGATAATTTTTTTTAATTATTTAAATAAGAACAAAAATGCTTACTTTGGTCAAATCATGAAATATTTAAGGGACCATTTTGAATCCATCAAGATTAAAGTCCTTTGTAGATAAACTTTAAAGTATATTTCTCAATACATTAAAATTATTCTAAAAATTAACAGGAGGATGAATAATTTTGGTATTCAATCAATGAAAACACCGAATTAATTATTTAAATACATTTTAATGATTGACTTTTATTTTGTTGTCTTTTGTGTGTAGTATCAATAATTCGAGGTAGATTAAAAGTATCCATTTAATGAGTTTACACTTAAGTAATTACCACTTAATGCTTTGTAGATTGAAAATTATGAATGCAGAAATAATAGCTTTTGAAATTTATCCAAATTTCACCTAAATTCAATTCTTAAAATTAAAAAACCATAGGGTTAGGATAAATTTGCAATGAAATAATTTGATCAATCTCTTTTAGTGATTCTTTTCATTTGTAATCATCTACTATTATTTGTTATTTTTTAAAAAATAATTCATTTGACTATATATATATTCATATTTATATAAACAAAATTTATAATTTGTTTCACTTAACATCACTACTAGAATTTCCAAAGTGAAAGATACAATTTTTTTTTTAATAAAACCCAATATTTGTCCCTTCATACTAAAGAAAGAAGCATGTAATATGCAATCTCATAAAAAAATTTCATGACCAACACTAATTTGTTGCAGCTCCTTTGTTCAATCTTTCGACAATGGGTAACCACTTATCATACTGCAAATGAAAAGGCCACATAAAGTTAGTAATAAATTAACTCAAAAAGTTTCATAAACGAATATTTGCTGAAATGAAAATATACCTCCGCCTGCAATCGGTCACAATCATTAGGGAACTCAATAAGAAGCTTCTTTTGTTCTTCTTCAGCAGTGGCAGAGCATGTTTTGTTTCTCTCTACCAGTTTACTTTGGAATTCATAATTGAATATACGTGTTTTTCTTCAGTTTTCAAGATTTTTGAATCCTTTCTTGATCCACTAACTAAAAATTAAAAGCACCATAAATATATCGTGAAGCCTATAAAAACAATAAAACATAAAAAAAATTATAAAGAACATCGAATAGAAACTCACTTGATCATCTCCTTATTCGAAGAATCCATTGGTAAAGGAAATTTCGACAAGGTTAATAATAAAGCAGATTGATTTATTTAGTGTGGTGTATAATTTGCTTCTCAGAAGAGGAAAACCCCTCTTTAAATTATATTCTTACCAAATATAATACTCCTTCCGTCCACTATTAATTGTCACACTTTTCATTTTTAGAGTCAAACTATAAAAACTTTGACTAACATTTTACAATATATTTTTTCATCATATTGATATGCAAAAAATTGCAATGTAAAGTACTTTTCGTATAGTTTTTGAATATCTAATTTTTTTGTTTAATTGATCGAATTAATGTAATCTAATTTAACTTTGAAAATTAGTCAAATTGACTTTCGAAAAGCGCACCATGACAAATAAAAGTGGACGGAGGGAGTATTTGAAGTTCAAATTGTAATGAAAATTTAATTCTTTTTGTGAGATTTGTGTAGGTTAAAAATGGTAATAAATTAATTTTGTTGCTCAATTTTATTAGATTAATTGGATTTGAATATATCCTAAATAATAGGTAATAAACTATTTTAATGAATAATTATAAATTTAAAATTTAATAGTTATTTTTCTAAATAAGGTTAATCATGTAGATATTTTTTGGTCAACAGGCAATTTTTTTATTCAACCAAAAATATTTATTGTCAAATCTACTACCCCTATTGGCATTCAGCGCTACCTCTCATCTATCTTTAGTCAAATAGGCCTACAAAAAAGCGTTATTATAAAGGGTAGGGAATTCACTTCTTCGGTGAAAACTCTAGTTTCTATGTCTTTGACATTCTATATATATCATATCATGATCCAAAAATCAATGGTCATGATGGCACCTACTAAAACCAACTAGTAGGTAAGCCTAACCATTAGCTTTGAGCGAATAATAATTGCAGTAGGGAGCATAAGATAAAGAGGAAAAAAAATAAATCATTATAAGAAGAAGCAACGGAAACCCTGAAATGGCTCAAGGAACCCTTGAATGTCATTGAACAATAAGTAATGCGGAAGCTATAATTTATAGTAATGGACTAAGATGTGAATTAATGAAGTAATCTTTTATAAGTAAAGAACACTAAAACATCTGAGTTAAAGTGTGAAATAAACTAAGATTGCTAACATCTATGAATCTTAATTGTGTTTAATGGAGCCTCTAAAACAATTGAGCTAGAAAAGTCTGTTGGGACAAGGTCATGGGCTGCCTAATAGGTAACACAATTGATGTGAATAAAATATGTTGAATTATAAATGAAATCCTAAGAATGCGAGGAGGACACACCATAAGCTGAAAGTGGAGAAACTTTGTGGAACATCTACCCCTTACCAACGCAGAACTCCGTATCATTTCATAAAAGTTGTGTGGATCCACTAGCTAAGCTACTTAGGACAATCTTGCGGGGCATGTTGTTTGGAACTAGAGGTTTCTACTAGAGAATACCCTATTTACGCCTCCACTTCAAAGTTCTCTCAATGCTAAGTTAAATTCAATTGAATAGATAAATTCAATTATCAAACCATAACATTAGAAAAGACAATAATCATAACATCAATCCAAATCAAAAAGTCATATAAGAGCATCTTCTTTCAAATAGTGGTTGAATCCTAATTTTTAACACCAATACAAATCATAATTTACCTACGGCTTAAGTTAGTCCTCATCCTAATTTATGAGGGGAGTTTAGTGCATGCATGAATTCAAATACTTAATCACATCTTGTACTTCAAATATATAGAGGACGACTTTTTTTTTATAAAAATAATGGTAAGATTCAAAGATATTTTGTCACCACATTATCATGAAATTTATGACACCATCATATTAAATACATTCTAGAAGGCACTTGATCTACAGAACCAAATTTTCAAAAAATTGTAGCAAGTGAAGATTCCATGTATAAGGAGGAAGTTACCAAGGTAATAAATGATGTAACCAAACATGGGCATGAGTGGAACACCAAGTATAGAAAGGTAATGTTAGAAACACTAAATAATAGGAGTAGATTACAAATTTGCTATTATTGTGGGGATCCTTTGATCCATAAACTGTCTGACTAAGCCAACTTTCATTGTGCGGTCATGTTAAATCCAATACTACACAAGAGGTAACCTATGATTATATTATATTTAAAAAAATATTAAAAAAGACTCATGTCAAGACAAAAAAAAAAGACACTTTCTGGGGGAGGGGGGTGGGGGAACTCACCTTACTGATAGGAATTTGTGTTGTTTTGTAAGTTTTAGGTACTAAACAAAGTAGGAACTACATATAGAAATGTACAAGTATCTAAAAAAAATGACCACACAAGATTAAAAAAATCTCTAAATAGACTTTCAAGGAAGAGTACATTGTTCATCACTAAAAACTAAAGATAAAAAAATCTAAACCCTAGAAACTACTATTAATAATTCTAGGAAATTAGAAATTGAAAAAAAAAATAGCAGGCTCTTTGAAGTTTGTCTGATGTTTCATCTAACAGCCCATCATAGGTGTGATGGTCCATTGCATTTTTAGTAATCGTGAGTGAGTAGCTTGGTATGACTGCCCTTAACGATGTTGAGCTTGGCAGCCCTTCACATATGTGATTATTCGTCACACCCCGAGCCTACACCCTTGATGTAGCAAGTACTCGAGAACCATTGTTGGCCCAAAGCGAACCCTTGGCCTGACTTAACTCTTACTGGAAGACTTACTCATAAAGAAGATAAACTTAAAAGATGAACTTAAAAAATAACTCAGAATGTTTTGAAAATAAGCATTCAACTACCTAACCAAAGTGGCAACTCAAGTTTCAACATAAACAACTGAAAATGAAAAAAGACTTATGAGCTACTGTCTATCTATTAATGAAGCCTCTAATACTATGAGGGATGTCAAGTCAAGACCCCTGATCATCCTAACCAAACTGAAATAACATGACAGAAATAACTGAGGGATCCTCCATAAGCAAGGAGGCTCACCAAACAACTCTGGAACTCAAACTGGTTGATGATCCTGGTTACCGTATCTGCATCATAAAAGATGTTGGCCAAATAGAGTCAGTAGATGAAATGTACGAGCATGTAAGAGGAAACCTAAAACATGACATAAGCTTGAACTGGAACTAAAGAAACAACTTACATCGTCTCAACTCAACTCAACATCAAATCAATTCAATATAAAGCAATAACAGTAATGCAATTTAATGAAAATCTTTTAAAATAATAGATAATAACTCAATATATTGTAAAATACAATATAACTCGGTTTGTATGTAAAAATACAAAATAAACTTTGTTTGGGAGATTCTCTAACTGACAACCATCACTATGAGCTACGTGATGATACACAGTCTTGCCCACGTTGCCAGAATTGTCCTATACTTTATCGGGGTATTGAACCCCTCAACTAAGTGGATTCACTAGTCTATGCTAAAAAGCAATAAGGAATAATCCAAAAAGTATGACCCTTTCTACCCACGTTGGCTACATGGTTTATGGGGGTTGTGAGTTGTTAGAACTCTCCCCCATATCAGTGCTCAATACTACTCCCAAAATATAACTTAGCTCATATGTTTTTTTAAAATAAACATTTCCTCTTCCTCAACTTTGAGATTATTACTCAAATGGTTTTCTCTTAAAAGAGATATTACTCATGAACTCTTTTGGAAATCGATGTTTCCTCTTCTTCTTAAATGTAAAAACATTTCTCTTGGGAATACTTAGTTCCCATATATCATTTTAAAGAAAATGAACTCAAGTCTAATCTTCCTCAAACTCAAATGCTCAAGTCTTAAAACAAGTTTAAATGATTTAAAAATGACTTCATAAAATGACTCGAAGAACTTTGAATACTTGACTCTTAACGCTTTCCTTGAATTTGAATTATGGATTCAAGGTTTGTGGTTATGAATGATCTGTTGATTTTTTGATGTATTTTATAGTAGTTAGAATCGATAGGAAGTAAAGGTAGACTTTAAAAGGACTTAAATGGGTAAAACGACGGAAAAAGGTGGGGCCAGGTGACCCTGGCGCACTGCTGGCAAGGGGCGCCAGCCCCTAAACTTCAGAGAGTAATTTGTGGTGCACTGTTGGGGCTCCACCCCACCCCACTCTAGCGAATTTGGGGCGTGCTGCCCCAGCCCTCCCCCTGGACTTTCCAACGAATTTTTCTACTCGTTTTCTGACCTTAATTTGACTAGAATAGATTTATTTCCTCAAGTTTTTCTTAGATTCAATTACGTAATACAAGAACACATGAATATACTCAAAAACAACTCTTAAACTCAATATAATTATCTCAAGTACTCATCAGACCCATCCTAATTCACGAACGAAAGCAATACTTCAAGAACCTAAATCTCTCGATCTTTATGGACAAATACGAATATGTAAATAATGATTGGCGTGTGGGTGAATGAACCCAACACTATGAAAACTTACATACCTCGATTTCACAAAATAAATTCTCAATTCACAAAAAACCTTGATCGTTTTTCCTTTACCTCTTTTCTCCTCTTTTCTTTGCTCTTCTAAAATCCTAAGCGTAATTTAGGATTCGTAAAACTGACCCAAATCAGATTTGACCCCAAAATATTACTAAAAACGTTTTAATCTGATTGGGTAAGGAAAAGACCAAAATACCCCTCACATTTTTGGGTAACTTTCCTTAATTAAACAGTCTGACTTCAAATAGGCATAGCTTCCTTGTACGAGCTCGAAAATTAGCAAACACAGTGGCGTTGGAAAGAGGATTCCAAGACATTTCATTTGATATCTTATGGGCCGCCTAAAAAATATTTATAAAGAGTCATGCCAAGACAAAGAAAAAGACACTTTGTGGGAGCAAACTCACCTTACTAATAGATTTTTTAAAATTCTAGGTGCTAAGCGGAGTAGGAAGTACGCATATAAAAATGCAAGTATCGAAAAAGAATCATCAAACAAGATTAAAAAATTCTCTGAATAAACTTTCAATGAAGAGTACAATGTTCTTCACTAAAAACTAAAGATAAGAAAACCTAGGCCCTAGAAAATACTATTAATAATTCCATGAAATTTGAAATTAAAAATAAACAGCTGGTCCTCTGATGTTTGTCTAACGTTTCATCTGACGGTCCATCATATGTGTGATGGTCCATTGCATTTTCCGTAATCGTGAGTGAGTAGCTTGGTATGACTGCCTTTAACGATGGTCTACCTGGCGGCCCATCGCATATGTGGTTAATCATCTGGTGGACTATCAGAACTTACCTTTTTGGGATGCCCCTATTAACCTCTAACGATGGACATGACGGCATGTCGAACATGTGACAATCCGTCTAGGCTTCCGTCATGGATTTACTTTTGCATGTTTTTAGCTTCATTTTTATTCCTTTCCCTTTTTTGAGATTTCCCATCTGTCATAGTTAACAATTCATTTTCTAAGAATTTGTATTTATTCATAGTTAAGAGCACCAAATATGTCGTCTAAGGCCAGAACATCAGGATGTTATTGTAAAACAACACGTGACTTAAATTATAGATGTATGTGATGATTTCTAATCTAAATGGACTTTATGAAAATTAGTTCAGACAAAGAAGCACTTAATTTTTCTAATATTTCGGTTGGTTAAATTCGTTTCTTCTACTAGTATTTAGTGCATCCTTTGAATGAGAATTTGGGAGAATGAAGTTTATTTAAAATGACATGTGAAATCGGATGAATGATAAACTTTTGAGCGGTTTCTTGGTGTCTCGTGTAGAAAAAGATGCATCTATTAATATAATAAATTATGATATTGTAAAAATAGTTTAAACGGTGAAACTTTATCAATTAAGATTTTGATAATATAGTTAGTAAAATTGACTTTTACATTTTTACATGTTTTACATAATTATATCAAATATATTTTTTATTTTCTTATAATTAATGAAGTGAAATATGTGAATGTCTTAAGTCGATTAGTATCATCTAAAACTGTAACATCTCGCAATTTGAAAAAACTAGGAAGAAGCTAATAATTGGAAAGAGTCATTTTTGAAAGAATGAAAATCTGGAAATTTTGTTAAGTTAGAATAAGTTGAGTTTTTGTCAACTTCAAGCGGCCATAACTTCTAGCTCAGGATGAGTAAGATTTACTTCAAGATATGGTAGGAAAGCTCTTGGAATGATCTTTCCAACGCCGCTGAGTTTGTGTGATTCTGAGTTTGTATGAGTGAGTTATGCCCTTTGGAAGTTGTGCTATTGGAATAAGGAAAGTCCAATCCGGATTTTGAAAGGGTTGTTTGGTCTTTTCCTTGCCCAATTATTTTATTTCGTTTTTGGTAATTAAGTTAGGATCTAATCAGAATTAGATCAGTTTACGCTTTTACCAAAATATGCTAGGGCTTGGACAAAAGAGAAAAGAAGAGGATAAAGGAGAAGAGAAGCAAGATTCGTCAAGATCGTTGAGTTTAGCTTGTGGATTTCGTCGGGGGTGATCCCTACAAGGTATGTGATTCACACAGCGTTGGGTTCGTTCACACATGTACAAAACATGTTTTATTCAGTGTAATTTCGTCCTAAAAAGATTGAGAATTTGATGTTCTTGAGTTGTATTCTTGAATTGCTTTCGTTCTTGAATTTGGGACGAGATTGAGGAGTTCTTGAGAGTTTAAGATCGATTATTAGAGTTTCTTTGAGTTAGATTCTTGTGTATATGTTGTGGGTACCTAAATCTAAAGAGATATGGAGAAAAAGAATCGAATCTAGGTGAATTGGGGCTAGAAAACGAAGAAGGGACAAGTCGGCAAAATTTGGGTACCAGGTCCGCGATGTGGACCGGCCTGTTCGTTAGGATTGTCAAAATTATTTTCGTGTCGTGGAGTGGTCACAAACCGTTCTGCCTCAAAAGTTATTTTCCCGACCAAAATTTAAATACATCTCCGCGTCGCGGACTCACCCTCAGACAGTGATTTCTTGATATTTTCTCATGTTTAGCTATCTAAAATCATTCCTAAACATCATGAAATCTTTCTCAAATCATAATCCTTGAATCCATAATTCAATTCAAGGAAAGTTAAGAGTCAAGTCAAGAGAAGTTAAGAGTCAAGTCAAGAGAAGTCAAGAGTCAAGTTAAGAGAAGTTCATATAGTTTTCCAAAAGTCTTTTACAAATGTTTTAACATTGTTTTAAGACTTGAGTTTTGAGTTGAACAAAGAGTAAAGTTGAAGTGCATTTCTTCAAAAGAGTATATCGGGACTATGTATTCTCAAAGAGTAAATGTTTTAACATTTAAACAAGAACGGAAACTGAGATTTCCAAAAGAGCCTTTGAGCTAGTTTTCAGTAAAGAGTAAGAGTAAAGTTCATTCTTTAAAGATTATGGGAACTAAGTATTCCCAAGAGTTAAAATGTTTCCACATTTGAGCAAGAAAGGAAACTGAGATTTCCAAGAGGGCTTTTAAGCTAAGTTTTTAAGTAATTATCTCAAACCAAAGAAAGAGTTTTCTTTTTACAAACATATGAGCTAAAGTATATTTTGGGAGTAGTATTGAGCACCGATATGGGGACAAGCTTGAGTTCAGATAACTCACGTCTCCATAAACCATGTAGCCATCATGTATAGTAAAGGATCATACTTTTGAGATGACTCCTTAAGATGCTTTTAACATAAGCTAGTGGATCAACAAAGTTAAGTAGTTCTATATGACGGTAAAGTATAGGACAGTTCTGGCAGCGTGGGCAAGACGTTGTATCACCACTTAGGCTCATAGTGGTGGTTGTCGGTTAGAGAATCTCCACATAAACTATATTACTTTATTATATGAGTAAAGTTGAGTTTGTTAATGAATTTTCTTTAACGAACTAAGCTGTTTTAAAAGCTTTCTATATATTGCATGTGTTTTATTGCTTTATATTGAGTAAGTTATTCAGGAGTTGAGTAAAGCCAAGGTAAGTATTTCTTTCAGATTATTTTCAAGCTTAAGTTATGTTTAGCATTCCAACTCGCATACTCGTACATTCAATGTACTGATGCCAGTTGGCCTGCATCTTATTATGATGCAGATGCAGGTAACCAGGATCAGCATTCAGCGCATCGTTCATCCAGTTGAGCATTAAGAGTTTGTTGGTGAGCCTCCTTGCTTCCGGAGGATCCCTTTTTATTGCTTTTCAGTATTTAGTTCATTAGGATGTCGTGGGTCTTGTCCCGACATCCATCTCAGTTATTATAGGCTTCATAGATAGACAGTCAGTTAGTTCATTTGTCTTTATTTTGTTATTGACTTATGTTCAGTTTTGAGTTGCCACTTTGGCTAAGTTAAATGTTTATTTCTAAAACATTATGAGTTAAGTTTGAGACAGTTAAGTTATCTTGCATTTGAGTTCTTTTCTTAATGCTTAAAACTCTTCCGCTGGTAAATAAGCCAGGCCAAGGGTTCGCTTGGGGCCAGTAATGGTTCTCAAGTGCCGGCCACGTTCAAAGTGTAAGCTCGGGATGTGACAAAAACATGGGGGAAATAAGATGGCACTGCAGTCACGTAGAACTAAACATAAATAAATCAGATACATAATTAGAAAAAACAAATCACAATCGTAAATAATTTAGAGCATTCTTATAATATCCTAAAAATGATGTAACAACATTAAAATCACATATATCTCAAACTCTTAGACGCATACTGAAAAATATTATAGACACTATTAACCGAGAAATTAATAGTATCAAAAAATAGAAATAAAATTCTTCAATCATCAAACTAATACTCTTTAAGTATCTAAAGAAGTTAAATGAAGACAATAAGTGATAGTAAATTAACCATGTTACCATGGCTTGACAAGAATTAGATCCAAGACATTTATTATTATATAAAAATCATGACTTCGAGAAAAATTGAACAAGAGAAAAATAAAAAAGTAATGAACAAAGTCAATTTTCAATGCAAAAATATATAAAATTACCTTATTTTAATATTAAAATAAACTAAAATTTACGTAATTAGAAACACTTTATTTCTTATCGATAGCTTATCATCAATAGGGGCTTGAGTCGAAAAGAAACCTAAAAAAAGAAAAGAAAAATAATGAAAAGATAATAAATGGGGCGGAGAAAGCGGTTAGAGAAAATCATCAAAATTGAGCATAAAGGCAAACCTTTCTTTTAAATTTTGAGTTCATAAATTATATTACTTATTTAAAAAAACAAATTAAGATGAAGTGCTCAGTACGTTTGATCCATACTGCTTTTAGGATTGTGATTTACAATATTTGGTATGAATTTTTGGTCTTGACAAAAAAGAAAAAATTACAGTTCCACAATCTAATATATAAAATTTGCTAATTATTTAAATAAGAACAAAAATGCTTACTTTGGTCAAATCATGAAATATTTAAGGGACCATTTTGAATCCATCAAGATTAAAGTCCTTTGTAAATAAACTTTAAAGTATATTTCTCGATACGTTAAAATTATTTCTAAAAACGGAAAAGAGTCAAAATTGCCCTTGAATTATGCGAAATAGACCACATATACCCTCCATTACATTTTGGTATCAAAAATACCCCCGCAGTTATCCCATGAGACCACAAATACCCTCAAGAGTTAACACCCCAATTTTTTAGTGACGTGGCAAGCCACATGGGACTAATCCCTCCACCTAAGCATTGCCAACTAAGATTCACTACAAAAGAACTTGACTTTTAGTGGCGACAAAGTCGGCACAAAATCCCAAAAATATTGCCACTAAAGGTTATGAGTGATTTTTAATAGCGACTAAGGCTCCAACAACCATTCGCTAGTAAAACCTATTTTTTCAACAAAAATATATGATAATTAATTTTCGATTGCGACCTAATTTTCTAAAATAAATAACTTGCAATATCCATATTAAAAACATCCAGTATTATTACGAAAAATAATCAAAATTACTTCTCGATTCAAATCTCCTACTATATATATATATATATAATGCATCATTGTACATTTTATACATTTACATATGACATAAAAATAAAACATATAGTGTCACTGAGTCTCAATCCGCAACTGTAGTCTCAAACCCCGAACAAAACAACGAACCCTCTCCTCCTCAGTAGGTAATATCATGGCGGCATGCCTGGAGAGCTCGTGGAATCGGGCCTCATACTCTGATACTGTCATGGAGCCCTGCTCTAACCGAGCAAACTGATCTCTGAGCTGATCTCTGATGCTCCTGGGACTAAATCGGGCCAAGAAGGCCTCTGAAA